>NMRB01001067.1:129215-142219 GCA_002633025.1 Notospermus geniculatus | reverse complement strand
TCAACTATTCCCTCTGTCAACTATTCCCTCTGTCAACTATTCCCTCTGTCAACTATTCCCTCTTTGGTTGTCTAATGGAAACAAAGTAGAAATATTCCCTCTGTCAACTATTCCCTCTTTGAATTATCGCGCTGAGATTTTGGCGGAAAATACCGCCCATACAAATCGCACGACGGGGTCGGCGCAAGATCGACGCAAGACCATCGGCGTCCGACGCGCGATCAAAATCTGGGCCCGATCATGATCTCGTAGGCTTGTCTCAAAATGCATATCTTACGACATGTGGTAGGACATGCACTATGGGATTATGCACAGCAAGTGCACGGTCAACTATCGAAAGAACCATTGGAGTATGGAAGCTCAGGTGGGTTTGGCTCAATCACCTGAGAAGACTGCAGACTATTTTAAAAGCAAGAATATACAGGAAGTTCACAGTTTATTGGTCTTTGGTGGAAATTTTCTAAGTCCAAAAACTAGGCCCACAGAGGGAGGCCTGGTATGAATTATGGTATAAAAGTCAGATCACTTTCGTGGCAAGTTCTCGGCCAAGTGCAGTATGGATTGATTTTGGGAGGGATCAATTGTAATAGGCCCCTACTGATCAATTTCACAAAGGCTCACCAGGGGTAATTAATGGTTGATCTTGGGGACGGTGCATCAAGCCTAGTTTATACTTCGACGCACGACCATCGCCGGCGACCAACGCGCGTCCTTGTGTTGGACGCCGATCCCGTCGTGTGATTTTGTCCGCGTCCCACCGCGGGAGTGTGAATGCTCTCGCGATAATTTTTAGTTACATGAGTCATTACGTAACAACGGCGTAACCTACATGTATTTGCAACTCCGTAATACCGCCGCGGCATTTGAATTCAGTGCCTTTCGATGCATAAACATGATCCTAGTTGATCCCATGACCACAAAACTCTCCATTCATTGGTAGGTCGCCGCGATCGGACGCAGAGAGTTCAAATTGGTTGAACTTTGAAAATCGCACGCCAAGGAGTCGTGCGTCCTGACGCCGATGACAATCGCAGAGGAACGCTGGAGTGTGAATCAACACGACTTTAGCCTAGTTTATACTTCGACGCACGACCATCGCCGGCGACCGACGGTCGTGCGTCGAAGTATAAACTAGGCTTCAAAGAACCAAATGACTGAGTCCAAACCACTAATGTGATGCATTTGGGAACCATGAATTACCCCTGGCCAGCCTTTGTGAAATTGATCAGTAGGGGCCTATTACAATTGATTCCGCCCAAAATCAATCCATCGTGCACTTGCCACGAAAGTGATCTGACTTTAAAGCTGAACTTAATAGATATAACCCCCAAGCGGCTGAGGTAGAAATTACGAACAGCCACAAGGTGCTTCCAAACTACATGTACCTCTGAAAACGATACACCCTCTCGGACGGTCACAGTTGGTTTCACTTGCAACCACGCTCTTGAACAGTAAAGATCTCAGCACAGCTGCCACATGAGAAAAAACGAAAAATAATCTGTGATGGCACCGAGATTCGAACCCACAACCCTCTGATCGATTCGCCAACCTCTTTTTGCACGCGCCACGAAGACTGCTTGCATATAACGACGCCGATGTACAATAAAGGCGCAGTGGTTTTGAAGATCTCCATGAGGAAATTAAAAGCGATCGCAATAGACTCTATCACTCCAATAGAGCGCAGCACCTGACGGGTCGCTAGCTAGTACCCGTCAGGTGCTGCGCTCTTTTGGAGTGATATAGTCTATTGTCGTCATGAGCAAGCAGTCTTCGTGGCGCGTACAGAAAGAGGTTGGCGAATCGATCAGAGGGTTGTGGAGGAACCAATTTGTGGAGATGCTTAGAGCATGCTAGTGAAACAGCTATTCCCCCAGTGGCGTCAGTCTGTCAGTCCAGCAGTCCTGCAGTCTATCACTCCATCTGTCCACCTATGCCCGACGTTTTGTAACCGTAACAGCTAGAGACTCCGGATTACATCTGAAGGGAGCCTTTGGTGAACTCTCCTAGGAAACAAAAAAATGAGCACGATAAGACCTATATCGAGCCCTCTAGGGGGCGTTTTGCGTAAAATGAAATATCGCAATATCTCAGCCCCTATGATATCAACCTACTCTAAATTCCCACATACCTGTCCCATTCCTGAACTCGGAAAAAATGACCGACTCCTAAGTAGAAGATATCCCACGCTGTCATTCTTTGCCAGGCTCTGTAGTGGGACAAGTAGGCCTATTATAGTGGACAGGACATTACTGTTTCTGACCATACCCCACCCCATTATCTTCAACTTGGGATTGAGTCATTTTTTCCGAGTTCAGGAATGGGACAGGTAAGTGAGAATTTAGAGTATCTATCCCATCACTTTTTGTCTACATATTTTAAATATGTAGACAAAAAGTGATGGGATAGATAGGTTGATATTTCTACATCAGTTCAAAGGGAAGTTAATGTCAGATTTGTCCACCAGAGGACGCTATTCAACAAAATATTTGATATTTGAATTTCCCGCACTTTAGTTTCTGATGTCATCACTAATGGGAGTTCTGCATTCAGAAATTCAACCGGCTATATTGAAAGAATATGGCAGAACTAAAAAAATGAAAAGTCAGGTAAGTTCCTTTTACGTAATACACACCGAACTAGACGCAATGATTACCGATTGTGACCGAGGTATTGGGAGTTTCGACAGTTCATCGCGTGCTCTGCCCTCGGCTCTAACAGTGAATAAGTAATTACATGTAGGCTGAAGTCTCGTCACTGGGTTGATTCTGATGACGTCACAGGCCTGTGGTCGTCGACCGTACAAGTGAGAACGAAGAAGGACTAATTGGCGTACCGTAAACTTTCATTGGAATCTCGACAACCACTATCACGTCTGTTTGAAGGCGAATTTATTCTCAATTTTAATGAGCTGTGAGGTCCCATGCGCTGCTGACACCAAGCGGTAACAACTGGAAATAACCATTCCATCAAACGCTGGGCCCTTCCTCTTTACAATGAACTTACAATAGGCTGTAATCCATGTGTTGGCCCATATCAAAGTTTCATGCCATTTTTTCGACGGTAAAGCCAAGGTCACAAATGCACCGGGCCCCGTACGATTTTCCCCACCCAGCGGCTTGCTGTGGACTTTTGAGACTGAAACTCAGACTGATGTAAGCTGAATTATGCCGAAATCGCCTCAATGGATAAGCAGAAATTAAACTAGATCAAACTGGGCACCGGAGAAATTGGCCAGAATGTCTGTTTTTACTCGCCGTACGGGCCCCGGAGTGGATATGTGACTGGGGCTTTAGAAGACTAGGCTATCTTAAAAAATCGTTCTATAGTGGTATACAGGGATCTCTCACTAAGCTAAAGTCGATTGCTTCATGAAGAATCAATTTGCCAATATTTCTAATTTTCGGCAGCCGTTTCGAGTAGGTCTACACAATGAAATACAATACAACTCACAATAGGCTGTAATCCATGTGTACGCCCATATCAATGAAAATTTCGTGCCATTTTTTCGACGGTTAGAGGACTATCTTAAAAAATCGTTCTATAGTGGTATACAGGGATCTCTCACTATTAGCTAAAGTCGATTGCTTCAGGAAGAATCAATTTGCCAATATTTCTAATTTTCGGCAGCCGTTTCGAGTAGGCCTACACAATAAAATACAATACAACGTGTCTCCCATTCACACAAACTAACCACAACGTTTGCCATATATGGTCATCGCACTACACGAGAAAGACATGCACACAAAGCACTACGTTCAAACGGTCGTGCTATACCTGTGCTGATCAAACCTCAGCCAAATGTCGACAAGTATCCACAACTCACACACTTCCCCCAATGAACTAAGATGATTTTCACGTGGCAATTTCTTCGTTGACCTGGGCAAACTGTTGTCGCCACTCCGGTCTTCTCGGGCTGTTCACGGTTCCTTCGGAATCGGTTCATTTTGGATGGGTCTGGTTCTCTAAAAACCCATCTGTTTACTTGCTTACGTCAACCGAGTATGGTCGCTGTCAAAGTCATCATTGTCGTGTTTCAGATGTTGTATAAGAAAGATAATTTGCTATAGATGGTGATAAATGCACCAAGTTTCTGTAAGTCGAGATGATTTATGTAAAAGACCTCGATTTAAAAGCGAATTGATATCGAAAAAATTTGATTTAGAAATAGAATTCGAAAGGGGACGAATTTTTGCTGTGGCGGGAAAATGTAAACAAACTTCTCCCGAATGTCAACAAAGAAATGTTCGTGCATTCTGATTGGCTGAAATTTGTTGAAAGAATTTTCAGTAATGGCGGCCAAATCGGAGCACGTTGAGTTCGCGATTCATCGCATTCGTTTGACAAAATCTACGCTTTTAACATGGAGAAAACGGAAAAATGCTTGGACTTAAAACGGATGATGCACTTGCCAAGTGGATGTTGGAAAAGACGTCGGTTTTTGCATGGCCGAGGCCTGATTTGGGAGAACAGGAGCCGCATTCGAGTGCGGCGGGAGTTAGCGGCGGCGAGGATCGAGAGGAGGAGGAGGAGGTGGAGGAATGTTTATCAGAACAGTCTCACAAGCAGGTTAGTAGACCTCAAATGCAGTTGACACAGAGTGGAGACAGACGGGAAACCTCATTTCCAGTTGGGAAAACCGCCGGCGGCATACACTGCAATACCATAGGCTACATGTACACAGTACATCGTGCCGTGCCATGCTACATGTATGCATGCTGCACTGAGCCAAGTGAACTGATTGACGAGTGATAGTAAACACTGTAGTGCCCAGAGAGACGAAATTTTTTCCATCGCTCTCTGGACCCCCTCCCCCTCTAAATGACGAAAAAAGTCATATTTTTATTTCAGAATTACTTGGTGTTTCTATGGAGGACCAGTAGGGTACATGATAATCTTCCTATATTGGAAGTTCTCTGGTTTCTTTCTTCTAATTTACACGTGATGCCAAAAGTTCTAAAAAAGATGAAATTTTGGTCAGGAAAGTGCCGCCCCCCCCCCTCCAGACGAAAAAAATTCGTCTCTGGGCATGAGATGATCCCTTACATAATCTACATATATATATATACATGTATATCTGTCACTATTGGGTGATTCTAACATCGCATTTTGGAATACAGAATAGAAAATATTGGGAGGTTTGCCTCTTTTCGCTTCTTCACAGCAGTCCCTTGTTTTGGAGAGCGATCAGGCCTGAAGTGAGAAGAAAGCAAGGTCACGTCGTAGTTCAAGACTCAAATTGCACATATTCGTCTAGTTTTTTTTTTAAATTGCTACAGGCGCAAGGTTCATGTTGTCTCACCTGCCAGCGCTCCCTGGTAACCAGCATTGTAATCACAAGACACCTCAGTCTGCTCGTACTTCGTGCGGTCATCAGTGTAGTTGTCCCACCTTACAAAGAAGAATGTGAAATTAGACAACCAATGTCCCGAGCTCAAAACGTTGGTAGCTATAGCCGTGGTTACACTACATAAAATCCCCGGTTTTTGGCGGTCACACCGTACATGTACCTATGAATTGCCGGGCTTCAAGAAACCCTTGTCTGAAAAACACGGGTTTTTGAAACACGGCAACCTAGTGGCGCGTCAATTGGCCTAGTTGAAGTTGCTCCCACAAGCTCACACCCCTAGGAACCGAGCGAAGTTCGCTATTGTCAGGGGGACCATGCAGTGGTCCTGCCGACAATAGCGAACTTCGCTCGGTTCCGCTGTACTCGTACAGTGTGAGCGGTACGTGGGCGGGGATCAGTCTCCGGCGGAACAATCGTTCAAACTCTCTACTGTACTTTACAAAGATTCCATTCTGTTAAAATTATGCTAATTCAACGTCCGTCCGAACTAAACTGTGATGCCCAATGACAACGTAAAGACGCAGGTTACGGGGAAATACTGATGGACTATAAAAAGCCACCTTGTTCGTAGGTGACGCGCGTTCAGAACAATGTGCCATGAACATAGTTTGACAGTTCTTCCGACGCACCCTAAGGCGATGACTTACTGGTCTGGTCCTCCAACAAGAGCACCTGGTAAAGTATGAGCATTAGGGCTGCCACTGCTGAAGAAATTCCATCCGCATGAATGCCATTGAGGACATGAGCTGGAAAGAGAGATTGCAATACCTGTTCAATCACAAGGCTAATTTACACCATCTGAGGACCAACAGCAAACAGCTCCGCAGCTCGGGCGTGGAAGGCAAGCAGGAAGCTGAAGACCGAAAAGGCCAAGATTGACTCCATCTGCAGCAGAAATGGGGGCACATTCTCTCTTCCGCTGCCGGTGGATTCTGCGCCAAAGGAACCTCCACTATATGGGCCTAACATCCAAAGAAGTGCAGGCCTACCTAAGCGAAGGGGAGCTTTGGTTCTCAAGCTGCCNCTTGTCAACTGGATAAACTGAACTCGTCACAGAGATGTGCGACTCGCCATGACAAGTAAATCCTGTCATGAATGACGTAATTCGTCAGGCTGACTAAAGCATCTCATCAATATTCGCAGACAAGTTGCGGTGACAAGAATTTTTTAAGAGTGCATGGGCACCACTCACCCTCGTCTTTGAATACCAGGTAACCGGCAGCCATAGCGGCGGCAGTCTCTCCAGCTAGATCAGACCCTGGTGCCCCGGCATGAATTTTATAGGAAGGACGATGCATGGTCATTCCCTCCGGTGGGATCCAGTACCTATGATCAATATGACCACTGCCGATCTGAAAGAATACAAAGGCTTCATCAGACAAGCTTTCAAACAGGACGGCACCACGGGCCACTTGTTCGAATCCATTGTCAATGACTCGAAATTCCAACCTGGCTGTTCGAATCCATGGGTTCATGGACAGCGGTTCGAGTCCAGCGGTTCGAATCCATGGGTTCAAGGACAGCAGCTCGAATACATGGGTTGGACAACGGTTCGAATCCACGACCAATCATGTCAATGGCTCGAATTCAAGGCCGAAGGTTCGAATCCATGAACAGTTTCGCTATACATGTATATGTATATATCAGGGCCAATCATGGTAACCAACCTGTCCATAGAGTTCGTTATCTGAGACGTGACACTTTATAAAGTATTCCAGTGGCCATCGGACCGACTTCAGCATCCAGTTGTACTGCCCACTACTCATGTAAGCATCCTTGTATTGGAGAAGACCCCAACAAAGGGTGGTCGTGGACCAAGCCATGGGGAAGTTGAACTTTACGGTGTCTCCAGCTGAAAGGAAGCATTGGAGAAAGTTTTTACGCAAAATTGCTAGTATTTGGAACTGCTGAACAGAGTGCCAGAGCCTCTTGTACCATCCCAGTTCTTTACAAGCGTTTTAAAATGAGTACCTTTCTTAACCTGGAGTGCAACACCCTCAAAGACGCCTGGACATTGTTTGGATCAGGTGTGCTACACTCTTAGCCGAAAAGGTTCTTTCGTGCCACACCAGGAGAACCCTCTGATTTAAGAACCCTCGGGTTGTTTAAGAACCTTTAGAGGTTCCAGATAGAACCTTTCCCTCAGAAAAGGGTTCTAACTGGAACCTTTATGGGTTCTTTGGCGACAGAAAGGTTCTATATGGAA
Source organism: Notospermus geniculatus (assembly GCA_002633025.1). Lineage (NCBI taxonomy): Eukaryota > Metazoa > Nemertea > Pilidiophora > Heteronemertea > Lineidae > Notospermus > Notospermus geniculatus. The sequence continues at coordinate 134,666 of NMRB01001067.1, read as the reverse complement.
CCCTTTCGGGTTTTTTACAGAAGGTTCTACCCTGGGGTTCCTCTGGTGTGGCACAAAGAACCCCTAAAGAACCTTTTTGGCTAAGAGTGTAGCCGCAGAGTGCATGCCCAAGCAGGGCCTTTGCAGCTTGTCCAGAACTGGATTCCGTTGGCGGTGCGTTTCTCAATCAAAGTGCATGGCGCAGGCGCATCTCTGGCATTCCAGTAGAAGATGGCCTCTGATGAACGTATACGTACCATCATACCATCCTCCAGTCAGGTCTTTGCCGACATCGCTGCCGTCCCCGAGAGCTGAATCCCCTCTCCACGGGATCCTGTTGTCAGCGGGCAACTTTCCCGATCTCTGGACCTCGTAGAACATGATCGATTTCTCCAGGGCTTCGACGTAGTTGTACATCCCACCTGGGTTCACCACTGGGTTGCCGGCGATGGGGTTGTCTGGAAATCAAAATGATTGGCATACCACCGGACTACTTTTCAGTGAAACTGCACATGGGATACACAACTACTTGCCATTGTCGAAGGACATTTTTATGAGTCTCATACTGGCTCAAGAAACAAGATCTTCAAATCAAAAATTGCCGCAACTACAGTACCGGTACGCTGAACCTTCTACCCTGGTAGATCACAGGGAAGAAAATAGCTCCCAAGGAAGTTCGAATAGTACTTGGTAAAGTTGATGTTCGTGCGGATTTCCTACCTGTTGGAATGGCCACGGGGTTGCCACCACCGAAATGTCCTCCGTTGAGAATGACCACTTCATTGAATTTGACGCCAATCTGCGACGGTTGGATGCCACTTTGGCCAGCATCCCCGATGAGAATCATATCAATGACATATCCTGGCCGCACGTTGGCATTGAACTCCTTGTTCTTCAACTCAAATCCAGAGAAGTTGCTCCAGACGCTAGTCACATCGGCAACCCAATTCTATTGGAAGGATAAGTGCAACAAAGATGACGAATTACCAATACGGCACACTAGGCGATATGGCAAGCGATCTGATCGCCAGCAAGCAAAATCGGCTGTTGACGCCAGGTGTGCGTTTGACAGCGACGTTATGGGAATCTTGCGTGGAATCTTCTCGCCAGGGATGATCGCCCATTATCAAACAATACCAACGCCAAAATCCCCTAGTCTGCGGTGGCTGGCGGGAAGATGGGTGGTGATTAGATCGCTTGCGATATCGCCTGGTGTGCTGCCTTAAAGGTACTCTAATTGTAAACATTAGTTCGAATTGTAAACATTACGGTGTGCCACCTATTGTCAACTTCTGGTACTAACAAATCAGATAAAATCAAATTAAATCTCGCCTTTCACAACTTTTTGTTTGTTTTTGAGCGTAAAATCATTAATGAGTATTTCAGTTACAAGAATATTTATCAAGATAGATATAAAAATAGATAACATTAATGTTTTGGTATACACGGTGCTGCCACCAGTCCTGTCCGAGGAAAAATAACTATTATAATCAACCATGTAAACAAACAAACCGTAATGTTTACAATTCGAACTAGAGCACCTTTAAATATCGTTTGCCAAAATGACTATTGCATCCACCACAACAAAAGAGCAAAATTCCACACTCCGAAATATTTTGATTACTCTCCTCACCTGAATACTGTAGACTGGTTCGTCAAAGCTCAAAGACATCGTCCATCCGGTGTAGTTACCGGAGACAGTAATCTTGACTTGAGCTTTGAAGCCGCCATGCCATCGTTCAAGGAAGGCAACCGTGGCGCTGGTGGCTTCGCATGACGAGAACACAAGAGCGACCACTGACAGGAACAAGGCAAATGGTTGTGCCATCTGAAACAGTTTACATACGGTGTTTCTGAGGACATTGTTAGCGAATGACAGAACCATGCATTTGGAAAGCGTTGTAACGATTCCCTAGCGGGCGTCCAATAAAGAATCGGAATCCTCTGACTTGTACAATGGCCGAACCAAGACAGAGCTCGCAGTGCAACAGAAAATGACGTCATGCGGTAACATTTCCTGATTGGTCAATGGGAAAGAGATGAGAATACGTGCAGCCAGGCCAAACAATGGGGATTAAAACGGCAAAAGGCAAACACAATAGAAAGGGCCCGGAATACCCTTATAAAAAATATTCTCCATTTTACCAAAGGTGAATGGTAATTTCGAACGGTAAAAGAAGGTTTACCATGGTGAAAGCCAATTATACGATGGTAAACTGTCCTTTACCGTTCGAAATTACCATGGTAAAATGAAGGTTTTCATAAGGGTAAAGGGCCAAACAGAAACGAAAGCGCCAAAGCCAAATTGCATAAGAAACAATTTGAAATACGGGGAGAGAAAGGATTTCGTATGGTAGGAAAAGTGTTTTCCAACTCACCACGCTCGGCCAACTGGGTGCAGTGTGAGTCACAGAACAATTCGACACAAATTGAGTTTGCTATCAACTGTACAGCAAGAATGACCGAATTTTCAATCAGTCTGAAGTTCATTTCTTTGATAAAGAAATTTATTACTTTATCAGATGACGATAGTTCAGATGTTAATTCACATCAAACACCGTCGATTAGTTTGAGACAAAGTAGGCCTAAACATGAGCTCGTGTCGTGCAATAATCAGTCTGGTAGAAACTGGTTGCTTGTGGCGGATTGCTTGCAGAGATCAGTAACATCATGATATCTCGCTCCTTACAGAGACCTATCTTCATTTTCGTGCAATTTCTGATGGACTAGACAAGCTGGCATCTCGTCGATGAGGAAATTATAGGCCTTGGTTGGCACTGCGTGTTCGAATCCACGACTACTGGCATACGAATCTCAAACGATAGACCGACACTTCACCAAAAGCTACGTATGCCTAGAGTAAGACTAAAGCGATTTATTATATACTTACAGTAGTCAATGGTAGTGTGCATTAATATTATCTAACCATGTTCCAAATTTGAAACATGTGCGACTTACGGTCGCGAAAATGGACTTTGGACAATTTCCCTTACATGCCCTTTCATGGACCAATAATTTTATGGAAAATCCACTTTTTAAGACCGCCCCACCCCAATGGGGCGGTCTTCCTTGTTTTTTACTGAATTTCTCTCGATCTCTAGTCTCTCCATCCAATCTGTGGTTTCCGCAAATTATCTAATAAAATACGCCATGTATCGCTGCAAAACTTCGTGGGATTATAGACATCAATATTACACAGAACCCTAATGATTCTTGTTATCATCCGAGTAGAATAAATTGTGAAATTTTGGCGATTTTGTCCGTTTATCGCATTATCGTGTTTGCCTGTCGGGCCAACCTCCATACAGACGGCGGCTGAACAAAACGGCTGGAGAACTAGCCACTCTTCAATGCCGAGGTCAGACAGTATCGCCGCACAAGTGCAGTATCACAAAACGAGTACGCCGTACCTCCTGGGCTGGTGGGATTGTAGAGTGGCGTAGCGAGCCTGCGCATTAGTGCCCATACATGCCATACTGTCAATACGCAAACCGGCGAGTTAGTTTTGTACCGGGGTTTTGTACCGTGCAAAATGATCAAAATTAGCACACCTGTGCGGGGATATTTTGTTCTTTGTAGTTGATAGGTAAGTTAAATTGTTGGTGTCAAATCGCATACAATGTCAACCATACGAAGTGGCGTTTATTCGTATATTCAGCGTGATTTCGAGTGGCGCTTATGCATTCCATGATTCACTGCATGCTCATCCATGCATCATCATCATGACATGCTCAATGCTGATCGCGTGGCGTGTTTAGCCGTGCATACCGGCGTGCATAGCATGATCAGATGATATTGATAGGCCTAGCATGTGCATCATGTGCATGCCTTGCCATGCTTCCCATCATTCATATATTTATTTAAGGCCGGGGTTATAGACACGGATCCGTTTCTCCAATACGATTATGGCGCTTGGAGACACGGATGATCCGTTCCCGAATGGCCGGGCTGTAGACACGGATCCGTGCCTCCAGGTTGATTATCGCTCTTGGAGACACGGATCCGTGTCACCAAGACGAGAATCGTCCTTGGAGACACGGATCCGCCCCGGACGGCGGAATTTAAGTGAACACTTGTGATAGTGTGGTGTAGTGCCGACGGTGATTGACGCACGTTCCTCCCCAAGAAGAGCTTTCGACATTCGACCCGTTTCAGGCCAAGCAAGTCGCCGCGACGGTCGACAGGCAAACATGCCTATACCGCACCGGGGCTAAGTACATGTACAGTAATACACCGCCTGTACATTTCGTGTACATTTGAGGCAGAACCGCCATGCAATATCTACCCGAAGGAAATAATCAATTTTAATGAAATTTCACACAGCTCTAGGAAGGACACTAAACCTTTGTTAGAGAGGTTTTAAAAAAATTCCAATGTTTGTGTCTCGAGAAATCTCGCGAGACGTGAAAGATGCGAAATTTGCCTCTGCCTCCACTTGAAGTCGCACGAAAAATAGGCCTCTGTATCAATGCGCCCAGAATAGCCAGATTCATGCAAATCGATGAAATGACGCATACAACCTAATATCTGCCCCTAATACACTTGCAAATGACACTCACTTCATTAATAATATCAACGGCGCCCTCACAATCCACCCCAAACCATAGACACCACGATTTTATTAAGAACTCCTTGTGAGTCCCATCTGACCTTGGCGCATGATTACTGTACTTAGCCCACCGGTATCTTATATGGGCTTCAAGGCCCTACTTTGTAGGCCTTAGTTGAAATGAGGGGATTCACGTTGTAGCACGATTTGAGGGTCATTTCTTACGCAAAGTCTCTCCGTTATAGGCCTCGAGGCCTACATGGTAGGCCCTAAATTTTTGTTTTGTAAGGCATGTAAGATCGGTAGGCCTAGATCTAGGCCTAAACTTCAAAATAAATCCATCCCCAAAACCTCCAATCCATCCCCAAAACCTTCCCCTGGCGATCCTGGCCCTTTTTTATGCGGGTGCATATGGACAAGGAGATGCCCTGGAGGCGAACGTTTTCCCTGACCCTAAAGTTCGGGAATTTACTTCGGGCTCAGAGTAGGCCTATTTTCAGTAAAAAGGAAACAAAACACGAGAGGGAGAGAGAGAGAGAGAAGAACGGGTGAAAAAAAAGGGGGGAGCATCGTCCAAGCGGAGATTCGAACCAGGGACCTTTGGATCACTAGGCAAACGCTCTAGCCGACTGAGCTACCGAAGCAGCTGGCAGTCATGAGGTTTAGGCCCCTAGTGTAGGCTTGGTCTTATTTTTTAATCCGGTAGATGTTAAACGCAATCCGCCAGAGGTACAAAATGGTTTTTCAAAGGGATTTAGGGTTAGGGTTCAGGCATTAGGGTTTAGGGTTAGGGTTTAGGGTTAGGGTTCAGGCATTAGGGTTAGGAATAGATCATCCTCGAAAGGGTTTGGTTAGGGTTAGCCATAGATATGTTTTCCGAAGTCCACCAAATTGTACCTCTGGGTGATTGCAATTAACACTTA
>NMRB01001067.1:116669-128661 GCA_002633025.1 Notospermus geniculatus | reverse complement strand
ATATTTGATATTTACCTTCCTCTAGATGACCTTTACATCCATGTCAAATTTCGACTTGATTTGACTTCAAACATGGCCACCAGGTGGCGTAACCCAAAAATCATCAAAGTGCTGTAACTCAGGAACGACTTAACCCAAAGTGCTCCAGTGTGCTATGTGGCCCCCTGCAGATGACATTTATGTGCATGTGAAGTTTCGGCCTGATCGGGCATCCAATATGGCCGCCAGGTGGCATAACCCGAAAATCATCAAAGTGCTGTAACTCAGGAACGACTTGACCCAAAGCGCTCCAATGTGCTATGTGACTCTCTGCAAATGACCTTTATGTGCATGTGAAGTGTCAGCCCAATCGGACATCCAATATGGCCGCCAGGTGGCCCCCAAATCATCAAAGTCCTTCTCGGGAATGACTTGACCCAGATTGTTCATCCCTCTGTCATTAGACTATTATGTCCAACCCGGTGAGCACATGGTCCATGGACCATTTCATCCTTTTCTCTTTACAGAATGTCTGAAACGAATGCACGAAAAGATCCATCTTGGTATTAAGTGTCCTAGGACTTTGTGCTGTTAGAAAGTAATTTGCCAAAGAAGCAACACACGAGAGACTGTCACAATCATACCATAATCACAACTTCCTGTAAGGTGATTTCTGTAATACATGTATTTCAAGTCTCAGGATTCAATAAAAGGGGCCAATGATTTACAGTATCGGCACATATCACATGTGTCTAGCTCCACCATCCTTGATGCTCGACAATGACATATCATCTTCAAACATTGTTTGCAAACTAAACCTTCTTCGACTGCACCAGCTATTGCGTACATGTAGGAGTCAACATCAGTCATGATGGATACAGGAGCAGCAGGAGTTATGCCAAACATACATGTGGTGTGTTCGAATATGACCTATATTTGTTGTACAGTTTGATTATGAACAAAATAACATTCTGGCTTTCAATTAAATGTGCATCTTCCTGAGCTTTCTAATTCTAATGTTTAAAACATTTTGGCTTTCAATTAAATGTGCATCTTCCTGAGCTTTCTAATTCTAATGTTTAAAACATTCTGGCTTTCAATTAAATGTGCATCTTTACTGAGCTTTGTAATTCTAATGTTACAAATCCGTGACACCTTGATCCTCTCTACAACCTTGCCCATCGACCGAACTTTCTACATTGCCACTCGGTATTCCTCGATCAGTCAACTATGCCTAATTTCTAAGGGCGGTCTTCAAATTGGCTGAAAAGCCAATTTCTAGTTTGAAATTGTTACGGAATTGAAATGCCCCAAAATTTAGATCTCCTAATTACAAAAGCTGTGGGAGTTTGTTGTTGTTTTCCCAAGTGCCCAGGCAACCTGTGGTAAAAATATACGTAAAAGAGCTGCTGGCATGTTTTTTTAGTTGTCGAAAATACATTCGCTAATTTCCGCCCCTATTGAGAAAATCACCCTCTTGTTGTTGAACTGTTTTGGGGTAGGCCTACTGATCTGAGCCAAGTCAATACAAGTCAGTATGAGACAATATGACCATTCTAACAATCATTATAACCCCATTGTTTGACTGCTATAAATGTCCGTTCTTTGGAAGACAATAATATCATTCAAAATCGTTGTGCAGACAATGCATTTGGTTTGATTCGCAAGTTAGTTGAAGAATTTTTGGATTGGTTACATTGCATGCTGTTGCATATAAATGAGCTGATCACTTTTCATTTTTCACTCCTCATTTTGCATTCAAAATCAAAATGTATACAGTCCATGGAATCAAAAATAGCGAGCTGGCTTAATACTATTTTTGATGGAATACAATAGGGCCGTTTAGACGACAAGCCAAAAAAACACATTCAGATTCGATCCGATTGGATCCGATCGACCCGGATCGGGTCTCATTTGCGTTTAGAAAACGGAGATTTTGTGGCGGCTGCCGAGTGATGCATCCCATAAATTTACGGAGTTATTCTCGACAAATTACAATTGTTGATTCTCAATAATATTGCCACACAGCTTATGTGTAAAACAACTTAAAACTGACAACGCGGCGAAAGGAATATACCTGAATGGGTGGACACAAGTGCACTGCTGACAGTTCCACAAGTTATACCACATTTACGTGCACCTTTTATCTATTCCAACCAATTCGAGTGTTGTTCATTGTTTGGGTTTTTTAACATGATTGTTTTTAACCTCTGAGAAGTCACGTGCAATGCTTTTCAGTTCACAGGAAATCACTGATACATGTCAGAGATATCGCCGCGGTCTTGTTAGTGAACAGCAACGTTGTGGCCGTTGTCAAATCAAGCATATTATAGCCACTCTACCGTAATGCTCAAGCTAGGAATCCACTGCTGATTTTCTGCGTTCGACTTGCTTTGCAGCCTGCTACCTGCGATGAATACGATCGCAAGGGACTGATACCAGTCCGCGCCGACTGAAATTGACCACATCTTCTCCATTGGTGGAAATCACGTCTAGCGTGCCCACTACGGCGATCGAGTGCTACATGTAAGTTGCAACGTAACCCAGTTGCAAAGGAACTCGCAACGCAAAATCAGCTTGAAAATCAATGGTGGATTCCTAGCTTTAGGCTACGGGTATACCGAACGGGATTTCGCGTGCGACAGGGCAACACATGCGATGATGCTTTGAGAGCCCTGAGTGGGAGTGCCCGGAGATCATATAATTTCATTTCGAGTCCTCTGTTTCAAAGAATGATGTGTACCGCTATCATTTTGTTAACCACTATTGTAACTGCAAACTGTGCTTGCCGTAAGTATGCTAATTTAGAGAAATTTCAAAGGTGCGGTCGGCGAGACAGCGTTGATTCTCAAATGCACGGATCGATATTGATCTGGTCGATATTGATATATACGGATTTTATGTTCCCCAGGCGCAAGCCATGGTCCAAATCATTCTCCCCCAACCGATGCCATTGTCACAACAATCTTCATTGTACGCTTGCTTTCCTAACAGCTGTATTATTTTCTGTGCCATCCGGCTACACCCATCGTTACGGTGATTGTAATGGTCATGACATATTCATGCCAGGCAAGGTGCCTTTCACACTCTGTCTGGGGCTCTGCAGCAAGATGCCGAAATGCCGTAGCGTTCTATACAAAGTGGACGGATGTTACTTGAAGTCGCACATTTGCTTGCGCCTTTATCGCCTGGGGGATAAAACATTTAATGAATATGATAAAAAAGGTAATTTGTTCCTGAGTTGTTGACCTTGGCCACGGCCATGACGGCGGTCAGTGCCAATATTTTGAACTCCGTCACATTTCTGGTGTCGAGGGCCATCCTTCACCACATGGGGCATACCCTCGTTGTGCGGCATATCCTGCCAGTTTAAGATTGAGGAAGTGCCCTTTCTTAGGACTGTTTATACCTTCCGCTTCTTGTCCTTACATCGTCTTTAATAGAGCAGGGCCTATGTTCCAAGTTTTATTCTGCATCCTTTACACCGCTGTAAAGGGACTAGGCCCTATCGGGCTATAATTTAGCCCGCTTTCGCTCGGCGGGTCTGATCCGGGTTATACTTTAGCCCGGCAATTTCATGTGTGGACAGAAAAATGCCGGGCTAAAACGTTTACTGAGCCCACCGAAAGGTGTCGGTCTGCTGAAATTGAAAGCGGGCTAAATTAGTCCGGCAATTTTTAACCCGGATCCGATTTTCATAGGTATAAACGCAAAAATGGAGGGTCAGAGCCGGGTCAGGCCCGGCAATTTCTTCAGGTGTAAACACAGCTTATATTACCTTCTATAACGTCCTCTTTTTAGATCTTACCACCGGAAGAAGTGCTTATTTCAAATCGCAAGCGGCGGCACCAGCAGGTAAACAGATTCAAACCAAGGACGCCGCAAATCGTTTTCCAGAATGTGCGAAACACTGTATGCAACATCAACTAAACTGCACCGCATTCGTGTACGACAGCATCATATGGAAGTGTTATCTATTCGACATCGTCCAGTTCTCTCTTCCTTTGGACCCTGCTACTTTTGGAAACAACTCGTTCTGGATTGTCACCGTGTGTTAAAGTCCCACAGTATGCACGAGGTGACTATTTCTCCCTCCCCACCTTGATAAGACTGGTGTCCAGTCCAACCTTCATCGTTTCCACGACGTACATTAGGTCACGTGCCAGGAATTGACCCATCAGCGCGGGGTTACATAGTAAAAGTAGATCTTTAAAAACCCAGTTTTCTCCATTTATCATAGATAATATCGAGTAAAAGGCACTTAAATATTCTGTTTGACACAGAAATAATTAAGAGAAAAATAATTTTCAACTTTTGGGAAAGTTTGATAGTGATGGTATCATAAGCCTGTCTTCCAGTGGGCTAAGTGTATTACTACGCCGATATGGAGTGGCTGCATTGAAATATCGTGCGAAATTACCCCTCATATTTTCAGCACCCCCAAACCCTGAAATTATCATGGTCAACCCACAACGAAAACTTTACGGTTTGAAGCATTAGGCTAGGGGTATGTTGTGTCCGAACGGTTCCTTCCAACGAAACTCTGGGACAAATCTACGAGCACAGGCATCTCGCCATTTCTAATGGTAAATGCATTGGCCACGCATTACAGGTACGTGACCATTTTGTAACTCCGACAGTGTCCGCCATTGCTGACGTCGCCGTAATGACGCAAAGGTGGTGGGCAAAATTCATTGCTTTGCTGAAGAAAGCTGGTGGGCAAAACGCGCAACGTCACAGAACGACGTACATGTAGGCCCAGCCTACGTCATGGATACGATGAATAGCCACCCCGAGGCTGGACTAATACTACATGTATATCGAAACAAGTGGCAAGATGGGAACCTCGTGGAGAGTGGGTTGGGAAAGACGTCTATCCACCCTCAGCGGTCTGCCTCATCTATGAAGGACCAAGACATGCAAGGGATTCTAGAGGATGCCTCATCTCTGGCGACTCTGGTTACACTCCTCCCGGACCTCCCCAAATCCTGCTTGCTTCCGAGCAAAGGACTGACTGGCTGTCGTCAGCGCCACCTGGAATTCACTTAGGATAAGTACATACCATGCATACAGATCCAAAGTGAGATTCCACCTGGCCCTTCCTCCATGCCTGGCTCAGTATTGGGGAAGGAAAACATTTGACCATGACCTGTAGCCTTTGGTCACACCACATATCCCCGGTTTTTTTGTGGTCACACCTATGAATTGCCGGACTCCAAGAAAACCGTGTCTGACGGCAAGCTTGCCGTGTTTTCGTTATTTCTTAGCACGGCTAAGATGGCGTCGCCATGAAGTTAGACTGGTACCCAGTCCGCAGCAACTATTTTACATCGGACCTTTGCATATGTTAGGACAGGTGTGATAGAATCTAATGTCTCCGTCTTTCTATTGTCCCCATACATTGTTTGTCACAGGATTAAGGGTCTTGGTCTCTCCAGAGTCCATTTCATTGGTGCCGCTTAATCCGTAAATGTAATGTGGTACATGAGATATCGCGGACATTACATTCTATTAAATTATTTCTTAAATTCTTCATTGCCGCCTTTCATCATTCCAATCCGCTTATTCAGTTAGCTGCCAACATGTCGCTTAACGGTAGCTCATCAGCAGTCAGTAACTCTCTTACCTTTATCAGTAATATCTACAATATTCCGAGGTATAACCTCCTCCATGTCTCTACTAATGCCTTTAGTTCTCCTATTCCTGACAATGAAACAAAACGTACTGCTTACGCTATTGTTAATTTCATGCACCTACGCTCTGTTCTACCGGGTGAGGCCGAGAATATCAAGATTATTTTAGACGTTCTTTGCACCGGGTAATTTCTCCCCTGCCAATAAGGGCTGGGTTGACTGTTATCTGCACCCTCACTTGCACACTTTTTCTTTTGTTAGCTACACCTTCTTTATGCTTTTTGTTGTAATGTGATTATCGTCACGAATAAATATATATATATATTACACCGGCCGTACTATCACGTCTCGTGAATCTGATTAGCCGATGTAGGCGCAGGTGGTAAGTAAAGGAAATATTATGTCGATACATTTTCTATTTTCAATCCCTTCGTGATTGGTGGATTTCGTGGGTCAGGTGTAAGTCATCTTCCAAAGCCTTCTATCTGCATTCCGGTACGTCAGCCGTATTGACAATTGAATAAATTTACATAAAATTTCCAAGTGACGTCACTGCCTAAATTCCTCCACAAATGGCGGCCAGTACTAGTCCTACCAAACAAGCTACGTCCGACTGCAGCGCGCAGGTTGATAGGATCAGGTACTAGTCTTCCATTAAGTGACGTCGTTTTCGCGCCTCCAACAATGTGTGCCAATACAGAAATGGCCGAAGAGTAAAGCCTGGCGCAGATCGACCTTGCGACTGGATGCAACTACCTGCAACAGTCGCTGTCGATGTGAGCGGACAGCGCACATCGATTGCGACTGGTCATTGCGGCAACAAGTGGCACAAACCAGTCTCAATCCGGAGCGCGCACATCGACACATGCAACTGAACTGAATGCTACACGGAAATTGTCGATGTCTTCCGAACGGACAACTCGTACTCGGGAGTCATGTGATAAACATTCAAAATGGCTGTGCACCTAGACTGGTTCCCGGTCCCAACATCGGAGCCAGTTGGGACTACGAACCAGTCTAATGTGCACCACAAACGAGGAAATTCATTGCCAGAGCGCGCACATCGACTGCGACTGAATGCAACTGGATGCAATGGTCGGCAACGAGTAGAACATGTGCAACTGATTGCAACTACCTGCAACGGTCGGCAATAGCGTTGCCGGGCCGCTCAGATCGACCTGTTTGTGCAACTGATCAGTTGCAACTGTTTTCAGCCAGTCGCAACCATTGCCGGCAACGGCATTGCAGGTAGTTGCATCCAGTCGCAAGGTCGATCTGCGCCAGGCTTTAGTGTTTGCAGCGCAACTCTCGCCGGGCTTCTTAACTACATGTACAATGTAGTAGTGTGACCTCTCGCCGGGCTTTTCCTACACACACGGGTTTCACATGGGGCTGGAAAAAGACGAGGCCTGTTTCATAAAGTGACTTTAAGCTAATGGTGCATGGTATCTTTAACGAAATGGAAAATGCATTGAAATTAATGGTCCCATTAGCTTAAAGTCACTTTATGAAACAGACCCACGGGTATTTCGAACAGGTTTGACCGTAGCAAATGATGAGACAGTAATACAGAGTTTAAGAGATCACAGGCTAACGATAACGTTTACGTTAACTTTATTTCTTGCATGTATTTCATGTACATGTACAAAAAATTCTATTAGAGAGCTTGAGAACCGGCTACTTATCCTTAAACCGAAACGTATACGTATCCCGATACGTTTGCGTTCTCCTTAATTCATTTGAGAAAGCGCAACGTATAAGGATGCGGATACGTAAACCTAGATAAAAGACGATCACTGATTGGGCTTAGTGGAGGGATCCACCAATGGCCGGGATTGTTACAGCGGATAAAAACACAATCTACTACGCAGACGTACTGTAACATGTAGATGTACATGTACATGTAATATCTTTATTCATGAGGTCTGATAAAATAATAAATCTGCAATTGTAAATTTTGAGGGCACACGACCCTTATTTTGGTACTATAGTCAATTTCCTTTTCGTGTTCAATGCATAAATTATTTTGTTTGGTTCAAACCTCACAAATATAGCCAATGTAAAGTGAGCTTAGCAGGGTAATAAGGCAAGCGATTTCGTAGTTACAATTACAGAGACTGGTACCCGGTCTCTCGATGTTATAACACACACTCTCAGACCTCCTTGGGGTCAGAGGTCAGTCGGTATAAACAGAACCGCGTGGACGTACATTTACACAAGGGAGTAAGACATAAAAGTGGAAAATAAGAAGTGGGAAATTTTGGAATTTTGCACGAATATTTCAATTTCTCAAATTGCGAGGAAATTTTTCCCATTTTGAGAAATTTTCTTAAAGTAATTATCCAGAGGCGCATACTTTTCAGTAATTACACTTATGTAATGAGTGTTGTAAGTGATGAACTTTACAATATATCCTTACTCAATCACGAAATAAATCAGCCGCTTTCAATCAATCCACTTTTTAAAATGTGTAAATTCGCGCCCCGCCAAAAGACGGACAACGTTTCTGCACTAGCGGCCGTGGCTTGATGACGTCACGCGAGGGCGAGGGCGGTCGACGTCACAGTGGTCGACGTCAGCAGTTGTATGATGCGGAAGAAGAAAACGTCAACAAGACGTTGTGATCATCACTTAATCAGCTGTTTCTCCGATAAATATGGTTTATAACTGCGTTGTCTACGGGTTTTTTAAAACGGTCAAGGTTGGCGTAAGGACTTTGCATGAATTTCCCAAAGATTCTGCGATTAATATGCCTGGTTCGACAGACCATTGCTGGCTGGTCAAGTAGGCCCTAATTTATACGTGAATGCCCAAAATGCTGCGGAGGGGTGGAACAAATGAAATTACAATTCATGAAATTCACAGGGCGCTTGACTGACGTCGTACAAGCGATACAATGATTTCATGTGCACATTGTGAGTTTGTCCCTACACCCTGTCCCGATCCAACTGTTCGAAAGTGAACCCAGGCCCACCTAGGCCCTAGGCCTAACATTGCCTAATTGCCATCAGTCACTGACATCAGTCATTGCCATCAGTCCGAGTTGGTGCACAGCTAAGCTATTCTTGGCCTTGGCATGACGGAGACCAACAACAAAAAAGGTAAGGCCCGTTTCATCCGTCGAAGTCCATTTCGCCCTCGGGCTCGGGGTCATCATAGCCGTATGCCTATTCAGGCTCAAATTGGTATGGCTGAAAACGAAATTCGCGCCTCCAGATTCTTCAAAGTCATTGTACAGGTGTCAATGAGGTCTTCAGTCGATGAAAAAGGAAAATCCAAAGGATCAGATGATATTTCTGCTTCCAATTTTTGTCCAAATGTGGCGCGAAATTATTGTCAGCCATGATGATGTAAAGCCATTTGACGGCGGTCGAGGGATGACGTTGCCCTCGTGTGACGTCATTGACGTCTTGGGGACTCTCGCAAAATGGAAAGTTTTTTTCGAGGCGGTCTTTATAAAAACGCTTCATTTTCGAAATTTTTCGGTGCTGATGGCATTTTTTGGCCTAATATGTCACATTTACTGATAAATACATAACATAAATCGGAGAAAACACGCCTCTGGATAATTACTTTAAAATGACAGGACAATTTGTCTGATTTTTTTCCTCGCGAGGCAGAAAACTCACCGAAAATACGCGCACACGCGACCTAACTAAAACGGTCTCGAATGACTTTTGGCTCAGCAGATAGCTCCAGTGTGCGGCAGGCTTAAGGTTCCTTAGGGTTCTAGATAGGACTTTTTAGTAGCAGAGGGTATGAAAGGCCAAAGAACCCTCTTGAAACCAGTAGTTGCATGGTAACACCGGCCGCATGAACAGCCATATCGACGACCGAAACAGGCACATCTGCTAGGACAAGGACATTGGGCCGTATGCATAAAAATGAAGCATTTACTTCTAGCAAGAGCAAAAAGTAGAAATAGTTGCTTGAAGCCAGAAGTAAAACTAAAAGCAATTACTTGGTTTCATATGCATAATCTTTTACTTCTACTTCAAAGCAAATGCTTATTACTTGACAAGCATTTGCTTGTTTACCAAGGTTCTACAGTTGGAGCAATTGTTCAGTATTATCATAAACTAATAAAAGAAACTACATGTATAAACGTCTCACTGGTGATTTCAATATTCCCCGACTTGTCCTCTTCCAGTGAAGTGAAAGAGAGGTGCTAGTGTAGATGTGGGTGGTACCGGAAGATGAAGATGAAGCAGGTAGAAGGTTGATGCATAGAATTGCGAAAGTTTGTGAAGAGTTGCACTAAATAATGTGTTGCAGGAAGAAAATCGAGTATACAGAAAACAAGTGCCAAATTCTGAAATAGATGAAAAAGAGAAACAAGCCTGGCGGCGTAAAAGGTTCACGTGGAAAGAGTTTGAAATAAAGAATGTTCGCACAAACACAAATGCCTTCGATACGAGAACACAAGTGCTCAACCTGACACATTGAACAGTCAGTGAGGTCAAAATGAAGTTGTCAAAGCAAAGTGCATTCGATTAAGGCCAAAACGCCAACTGAAAAACGTAAACAAAACAAAACTCCCTCTCCATCATGATCGAACAAACAGGCCAACTCAGTTCGCACAAAAAGGGTGAGTGATAATCCACGGCTCGTCGTAACAGTCAACAAACGCTATTATGTATACCCGATCTTGCACCATGGCTAAAGATAACAATTTCTATATATATCCACATGTGCTTCTCAACGTCGGGGCCACATCGAGGTCACACTAATTATACAAACCATGCTCGGCCGCCCTGCAGCCCGAGATGAATGTGTGACCCCCGTATGGATTCTAGCCAACCAAAATCGTTTCTTAATTATGAAATCTCTAGAAAACCACAAAATGCCAAAAAACACGTATTAATCGCGAAATAATCGCTAAAATGAATAGCTGGGACACTTCTAGGCATAAAAACTAACATATCTCAGCTCATTGTCTTGAGATATGCTAATGCTTTAGTGCCGAAAAATCCGTTACAAGCTCAAATTGGACCGAATATAATGGTCACTTAAAGGGACTATAGGCCCACGTGAACCAATATGAATACTAGTAGCTGAATGGTATGGGCCTATTAGACTGCCATAGTTGTACATGTACCTGAGGTTTGTGACGTGCATTCTGCAGAACGGCTGCGAGCAGCCCATCTGCAGAATGCACTTAGCTAGGCGTAGGCCTACATGTAGGCCTAGCTAGGCCTATGCGCATACATGCAACCTGCCTCGCGCCGACCGACATGACGGACGGGTAGGGTAGGATAGGGCTACACATGTACACCATACAAGCCATACAATGTCATCGCCTATTATTGTTATGTACATGATCCATGACGAGAGGTTTTCTGTTGTGCTGGCAAAAGTCAGTCAGTCAGTCATTCAATCACAACTGAGAGTGGCATTTTCGCCCTTTACAGCTTATAGTTTAGTGTAAAAGTAGAAAATTGGGTAAGACGCCACGAAATGTTTCCTAAATACCGGGTAGTCATGGTAGTCAGTTGGTCCACAGAAATTGAACTACCACGACCGTAAACTGCCACTCGTTGCACATGTGACCTGCGTGACCTGCACCTTCGCAGTGGCCTCCTGGCGGCTGAGTCATTAGTAACACTACGCTGTTCTGCCATCTATTGGAGATTGATAGAACTATATATCGTAATTAAAATCGCTAATTACTAATTAACCAGAGTAGCTAAGGGGCTGTAAAAAAGTTACGGTTGTTTTCGATCGATAGCCGACCTTTGACCGTTTACGGCTCGTCAATAGATGGTCTGGTTTGTTCTGTAGCTCCACAGCTGGAATTTCTATATAGTAGTGGTATGAGATGATCAGGGGCGGTCCTTGCGGGCGATAATGGTACTAGTGGGGCTTCGCCCATACGTTTCACAGTTCGCCTCAATTCGACTAGCCCTCATGACTTTGTTCGTATTCAACGGATTCCACTGATTTAACTTGCATTGTAAAATACATTATCTTGTCTATCATAGCCCTACGTTTCATTTCAATCGATCAACGCACTTAGACATTACTAGTTTGAACCTGGCAATGATATATCAAAAACCCCGAGCACGATGTAGCCCGAAGCAGACAATAGTGGCTTTGGTTGGTACAGATGTCGCCACTGCCGATTGCTTGGAATCATTTCCTGGAATAAACGAAGTCATGACGCAAATTATTCCGGAAACAGCCGAAGGTAAACCTCGTGGTTGGCTTTTTGCCAAGGACATGAACATGAAGGAGCAGACCGCTTCGTACATGATCGACAGGAAATGGAGGAATCCTCAAGTTTGCGCACGATCGGCACTATCCTGATGCCACGGGTACATGTAGTTGAATTTCCGAAAATGAATTTGTGGGGGTCGGAATGAGGGTTTTGTTCTCATCAT
>NMRB01001067.1:97010-113994 GCA_002633025.1 Notospermus geniculatus | reverse complement strand
TATATACACACTATATACACGGCATACACCAAAGATTAACGAGATCGTTATCCTCGATGGCAGGTCCCAATCGCCAGCAAGCAGACCAGTCGAGGTTGATTATCCACGAAGTGTGGCTAAAAATAGAAACACTGCGCCCTCTTCAGTCTCAATGAAAAAACGATAGTAGTAGGGAGAGACGGTGCTCGGCGAAATGAGCTATTTTTCTTGGAATTGTCAGCTTCAAATGAGGATTACGGTTAAATGCAAGGATTGACTCGGTCGAAACTCACGGGGTTTGTAGAAAAGATTAAATATTTTATCACTAAACAAACGGCATCAAAATCCGTTGAGTTTGAGGAAGGTTATGAGGGTTGGAAGTGGGAAACTCTGGATTCTCCAGTGAGACGTTTATAGTTTCTTTTATTAGTTTATGCCTTCTCTAAATACATGTATAGGCCCTATACGTACGTCCATTGATGTGTGTTTCAGAAAAAAGCCTCCCACACACCTTGCAAGAGAGAGAATCCATCTGAGTTCTTTTTTCGAACACTTGGAAAATTATTAGTGGCTACCAAAGTCACACCAATTTTTCTTTGCGGCTCTGTTTCGACAAATAAATTTACTGATAGTTTCATCCCCCAACAGGAAGCATTTCTCTCTGTTTGTAGCACGTCCGTTTCAAGTTTTCCGTGATTTGGAAGATGCGAGGAATGAAAGAATCTCCAAAGAAGAACGTGTAATATTCTATTCCCCCGGCACTCTCTGGCGACAGCTGCAGACCTCAAAAAGCAATGGAACCAAGTACACTCTTTAGATTCTCATCAAAAGAGGTTTAAAATTGGTATTTAGTCCAGGAAAAATATTATTTGACCCAGAACAAATTGCAACAGAATTTCTTTTTGCTTTATATGGTTTAGTATACCCCTCCAAACATCACATAAAAAGTCCCTTCAAATCCGACCCCCCCGAAGTGCCCATAATTGGTATTTATTTGTGATCCTTCATTAACTCCTATTACAATGTATATGGACTTCTATTACAAATTCAAGTGTGCATGTACTGCTAACGTTTTTCTCGTCCATTTTAGACCCTATAAATGTATTACCAATAGATAGAAATATGGCACCTCTTAGTCAGATAGGCATGATTAGAACATCATTAAACTCGTATTTGTTGTAAAAACAGCAAATTTGTTGATTTTGGGCAAAATATGACGTAATATGCCATTTCTACAACACAGCGACAATATAAAAATGTTGCCCGAAATGTCGGGTGACATACCGAATGTCCCCCCGCTGGGATGATATGTCTCCCGAGGCTTGCGAGGGAGACATATCATCCCAAAGGGGGGACATGAGGTATGTCACCCGACATTGAGGGCAACATTTTTTATCTCGTACCGAAAGTCTAGTTGATTGAAAACGACTTTCTTTTATGAAAAATTCAAATCAACGCCAAAATTAAGGATAAGAAAATGACGTGACGTAATGCATCCACAGTGTACTGCAGTGAAATGACGCGACGCGACGTCACATGCTGAGTGCAAACTTTGTGCTGAGTGTTGAATTCCACTACTGTGTGTTCAATGCAATACCCAACTGGCCCCGGCCTAGAGTTTTGGACGTTTTGAGTTAACCATTTTGCATCAAGGCAACTGCTTACGTCCAAGAAATGAGAATGTGAGTGGTATTTTTCCGTTTGAAGAGGCTGCATTTGTTCTATGGCCGTTCGAACTTGCGAACCGAGACAGTGAAAAAAGCGGCTGCCATTACGTAGCCATGGTAGCGGGAAACATATCGCGATATGACCGCCCGCGGGGGGACATATCGAAATGACACAAGGTCACATGACGTAAATGAGCCAATCACATTCACGGAATTTTACTTGAGGTACGAGATCATATAATGTTCAAATCAAGCTTATTTGACTAAGAAGTGCCATATTTCTCTCTATTGGTAATACATTTATAGGGTCTAAAACGTACGAGGAAAATGTTAGCAGTACATGCACACTTGAATTTGTAATAGAAGTCCGTAAACATTGTAATAGGAGTTAATGAAGGATCTCAAATAAATACCAATTATGGGCACTTCGGGGGGTCGGATTTGACGGGACTTTTTATGTGATGTTTGGAGGGGTATATTAAACTATATAAAGCAAAAAGCAATTCTGTTGCAATTTGTTCTAGGTTCCCCCCAGTTTTCGATAAATATCCTGGGCTAATTGTTGTCATTCCAGCAACCAATCTTCAGTTTTCCAAAACTCCGGAGGAGTGCGCATGCTGGCGGCAGGGCTTGCTTTCTCAATGTTATCATTGGTTGAGGACAGCTGGCTGCCTGCGCCAGAAATTGTGTTTTACAGCGTAGCCTAACGGCCGCGTCTCAAAAGATACGTATGCCAACACTATCCGAACAAAACTGTGAGATACATGTATTATATAAATGTATTTTATTTCCACCAATTTTGTCAGCAATTTCGTTTAGCAAAGGGAATCCATGTGGGCCTTATACCATCATGCATGGCGTCTGTAGCCTGGCCATATCATATCATTGCCAATGAAGTCTTGGAACTCTAGCCTAGTCGGTAGTATGTAAACATTGAAACGTTTCAATGAAACGACCCAAAAAACATGCTAAATCTGAAGTTGCATGGCAGAAACGGTGTAATTTTGTTATTTCCAGTTCATTTTTGGCACTTTCATGGCATAATAGCATTAAAATCTCTCAAAACACACGTCTCCGACTCAAAATACACGTGTTGTTATTGTTTACATGACACCATGCTTCCCATTCATTCAATGTTCAAGGTCTCCAATCCCAAATATGGAAGTCGTCGCTTCAGAAATTCTCTATGCGATTATTAATACCTTTTATCATATACTTTCTCTATAATGTCACTCACCATGGTTATTTTCTGTGAGGAATTTGTGTGAGGCCNCACTCTAAACCCAAGTGTTTTAGTTTAAAGCACATGAAAAAAACACGTACTTGTTACACTTTTTAAACACCTATCACGTGTTTTATTTCCTAGCACTAAAGGTGTTTTATTGGACAACACCTGATGTTTATTTTATAAACACTCATGTGTTTAATATCAAAAACATGTCTACATGTTTACAGCCATGTTACACTTAATAAACACTTTCTACATGTTTTTGAGCAACTTGTGTTTTAGTATAGAACACTTATGCGAATTAAGACACCACAGTGTTTTATCCACAAAACACCACAACCACTGAGTGGTGGAAGAGCAGCCAGGAGTTGGAAACTCCTGTCGATCGAAAAAAACCCTGATCAGGGGACTCTGTTAGGCTGAGTAAGCCGTAACAATGAAGTTACCGTAAATAATATGTAGGAGTCAGGCGTTTCATTCAAATAAAACTTTTTCATATGTGTGGTGCAATAAAGCATCATTTCCAAAAACTTGACACCCCACAAAAATAAGCCGGAGCGAGCTTTATTGTAAAAAAATATGTTGTTCCATGTTGGTATAGGAGGAGCCAACATTCCTATAGTTTTTATTTGCCATATTTTTTATTCTACAATTTGTAGAACTAGAGCGCCTTTAAGAAACCTGTCTGATATGATTCCCCACCCCAAAAGTATATTTCATCTCTGCACCAGAAAACGCTATGTGTTTTTGAAATAAACATTTAACGCTCCCAAAGAAAACACTGTCAACACATGGTGTAATGAAAAAAAACAGAACGTGTTTCATTATAAAACCCGTTAAGTGTTGTCTGGGTTTACAGTGAGGTCATTATGGGTTACTGGAACCTAAGGACCTCCTCGTTTCAGGCTCGAAGAACAAATTCTGGGTACCATGGACCAATTCTCATCTCAAACCCACGTGTCCAGTTAGTGGACAAAATCATGGGTCTCTCGAGCCCATTGGTTTTTACAGTGTAAGTGGACCACGCGTGGGACCGGGTCAAACTGGTCCACATAGAGGGGTGGTCCACATAAAGGGGGTTGGCATTTTCGAAATATTGGAGTCCTACGGTGACACTACCAATTTCACCACAGATGGATCCCATGTTGATGTTTAATTACCCCTTCGATGTGAGCGAGTCATTCAATGTTGATTAGCTTGACTGAGTTTTTGTCTAGCTTACACCAAAGGTGTTAATTGTTTGTTTATTCCTGGGACCAACAAAAAGCCTATGGTGTTAAATGTAGCTTTTCCATGTGTTTGGTGTAACCATGGACCACGCGAATACCTAGATTTTGCATCTTCTGGTCCACATAGAGGGGTCACCATGCACTCTGGGACCCTACTTTTGGTGGTCCAGGTCGAGGTAGAGGGGTGGTCCACTTAGCTAAAGGAAAATGTGAAGGATTTATTTGGGACCGACAAAAATCGATCCACATAGAGGGGTGGTCCACATAGAGGGATGGTCCACATGAGGGGTTTCACTGTATTTTTAAAAACATTTTGGGTCGTTTCATTTGGCTCGTTTCTTTTGAAACGTTTCAATGTTTACATACTACCAGCCTAGTCATTCTAAAAATTCAGAATACCGTATCGCCCTCGGACACACCTACAGTACATGTGAATGTACAGTGAGGCGGATTGAACCTCACTGAAAAGATAGAAATAACACACATACAGGTAAACGACAATATGTACCGTACATGTATACTATACATGTATACTGTAAAAAAATACGTCATGTGTACATGAAGGAATGTTATGGAAAAACAGAGTCACGGTACACACCCCTCACTACATCACATGTGTGCAAAAAAGGCAGACTGCCTGCCCGATGAGAATAAATGATTTCTTAGTTACAACTGCGCATGCCCAGAGCCCCAGCGCGGTCACAGGTGAAGTGGGATAAACAGTGGCCGCACTTTGATGAACACCACGAAAAGACGCAACTTAAGACTAAAACTCCTTGTGCACATCAGATTCTGGTAGATATCTCAATGACAAAGAACGATTCGACACAATTTTCCGGTTGTGTCCTGACCGCACAGGTGGGCAAAGATTATTGTGCAAAATGACTATGAAAAGGGCCAGGTTTCCGTGCTTCGCTGTGTGTAAATGAACGTCAAACGCGTTTCTGTTCATACCGATTGACGTCTGACCCACGTCTGTTTGAAGGCGAATTTATTCTCAATTTTAATGAGCTGTGAGGTCCCATGCGCTGCTGACACCAAGCGGTAACAACTGGAAATAACCATTCCATCAAACGCTAGGCCCTTCCTCTATACAATGAACTGACAATAGGCTGTAATCCGTGTGTACGCCCATATCAAAGTTTCATGCCATTTTTTCGACGGTTAGAAGATTATCTTAAAAAATCGTTCTACAGTGGTATACAGGGATCTTTCACTAAGCTAAAGTCGATTGCTTCATGAAGAATCAGTTTGCCAATATGTCTAATTATCGGCAGCCATTTCGAGTAGGTCTACACAATGAAATACAATACAACTCACAATAGGCTGTAATCCATGTGTACGCCCATATCAAAATTTCATGCCATTTTTTCGACGGTTAGAAGACTATCTTAAAAAATCGTTCTATAGGCCTACACAATAAAATACAATACAACGTGTCTCCCATTCACACAAACTAACCACAACGTTTGCCATATATGGTAATCGCACTACACGAGAAAGACATGCACACAAAGCACTACGTTCAAACGGTCGTGGACCCGAAAGAGGTCTGAGCGTGCGCAGTTTGTGTGTCATTGTAACTACGAAATCGCTTATAGATACGGTAGTTAAAATCTGGGCAGTCTGGACACATGTAGTGAGGGGTGTCCAGTCTATGAAAACAGGGCGGCCACTCAGAAGCTCCACAGCAGAAGCGCAGTGACTGTTACCATGGAGGTAGTATTGAGAAGGAGCGAGAACGGCCCTAATCCCTGTGACCACAATTCCACGCCCCCATTGTTTGTCTTTGTTCCCGCCTATTGTCCGGTACGCTCGCTAAGCTCCTTGAAGGCAGTCATGAATTCCGCACAACTCTCAAAGTGCAGCGCCATCTATAATTGATATCGCGTCGACCCAATCATATTCTTGCGTTTTTCTCCACGTTGGGAATTAGATAACCGGCTATTTCTAAGATAACTCAATTTGATAAACTTTCCGCTGTATTTAGTGAAAGAATCATCGAAAAAGACCAATTTCTTATGAAGATATCGACGTTTTAAGGTAAACATGATAATGATAATGATAATGAGATTCTTCGCATCTGAAAAGTTTGAAGAGGATTGCGTTATGATAGTTTAAAAGATGATTAGTTCAGGTAACAAGGACGGGTGGTCGTTTCAGTGCGAGATGCTGCGAGGTGCTGTTTTTGACGCGATGAAAACGATGATTTTTTTCAGTTTTTGTGCGTGAAGCCGTAGCCTACCATGGATGGAGGTGCTCCAAGACCATGGTCTTAATTACACCTCCGTGGGCCCCTATAGGCCTAAATAAGGCTACTCTCATTTATTTATTTCTTAATAGGCCTAGGCCTACTTGGCCATCATGATCATTTGGCAATGGAACCTGGCTGGCTTTAGTAGTTTAGGCGCCTAGGCTACCTAGGTCTAGGCCTATAAAAAATGCCCATCCTACCTATGCGTCCTAAAAGTCACCCCCCACCACTCTGTGCCACAGTGACATCCACAGCACAGCACAGAACACTAGGCCTACTGAGTCAGTTTTGATTGACCCTGCCCAGAGCCCCTCAAGTTGGGTTCAATGCCTATATAGCTAACCGGTTGGTAGGCCCCCTAAACTTAGCTGGGTAGCGGCCTACCCCCTAGGCCTAGGCCCTACTAGGCTAATATAAAAATACATTTGTATTTTTATAAATGGGGTAGGCCCTACCCAGCTAAGTTTGCTAGGCCTAGGCCCCAAACACAACTTGACAGGGGGCAGGGGCCTGTGGTTACCCATTGCCATAGCCTGGCTATATTAAGTGAATTTCTGTAGGCCTAGCATCTGAGCATAGGCCTACCGTTATTTTATTTATTTATGTCAACAGGCTTTTTCAGCATGTTTAGTCCTTTTTTGTTTTTCATTTCAGATGAATCTTGTTGATGATATTTGTCGCCTTTGCGGTGCAGATCAGATTGCCAGGGCAAACCATCAGCGCTGCTCAAAGGACAAGTTCAAGATTTGTATTGAAAGAGCATTTGGCATCGATGTCTCAAAAGATGTTGACCAACGCCCATATATATGCGAGGCATGCAAGAGGAAGTTGGAACGATGGTGGAAAAAGGGGCAACACAAACAGTCCAGCATAAATATAACTCTGGCACCAGTGCCACATTCTGCTGCTGAGGGTACGCCTGCATTCACGACTGATGAACTTAAAGCAATGGGGACTGAATGTGGTTTCCTAACATTGGAGAAGGAGACTGGTTTGCTGTTCTTAGTTGTGGGAGAAAATGGCCTTCCCAAGAAAGTTTTCAAGCTAAAGACAAATCGAACATGGGAAATGTACATTCATGGCCATTTGATCTCTGCGCCTGTGATGATGCTTTCACCCGACAGTCCATTAGATTCTAAGAATGATATCTTAAAGCTACTGAAATTCTTGCAAGAGTGTTGCCCCTGCCCTGCTCTTGGTGGATTTTCAGATTTCTGCCGGGATGTTTCCCCCCATGGAGAAGCAGTTTTTTGTCATCAGGATGATGGGACAACATTGGAAGCCAGAGAAGAGAAAACTGATACGGGAATGTCTAGGGTCCGCCATGTAAAATGTGAACTTTACATTTTGCCAGGTACCGAGAGGTGTGCAGTTTGTACACATTACAGACCAACTCTATGTGCGAGAAGTCAAAGACACTTTAAAGTAAAACAGAACATTACCGGTATCTCTTCCCACACCAGGAATGATCGATTAACGAAAGAAGAAATGAAGACGAAATTGTCGGCTTTACAGAAGGACAGAAGGACATT
The DNA here is from genome assembly GCA_002633025.1 of Notospermus geniculatus. Classification (NCBI taxonomy): domain Eukaryota; kingdom Metazoa; phylum Nemertea; class Pilidiophora; order Heteronemertea; family Lineidae; genus Notospermus; species Notospermus geniculatus. The sequence continues at coordinate 106,105 of NMRB01001067.1, read as the reverse complement.
AAAAAACCGTGTTGTTACCTTGAGTGAAAAAATTGGAAATGTTCTTAAAAAGGGGGTGGTGGACGTCCCCGAGTCATTGAACCGGTCACTTCTGCAAATCATGGAGGATAATAATGTGGAAGTAAAGAAGACATTTGAGGCTGGGTCACCCTTGGAGTTGCTCTGGTCACAGCAGCTACAGGCAGCAAAACAGCCGAGTAAACAAATGCGTTGGCATCCTGCACTGATCCGGTGGTGCATTGCACTCCATGCTAAGTCACCATCAGCTTACCGTATGATTGGACAAAGCAAATTTCTGAGGCTGCCACATGAATCCACACTACGTGACTATACGTCATTCACAAAATCAAGCAGTGGTTTCAATAATGATGTAATTGATCGGATTGTGAAGGACCACCTTGTCAGTGTTCCAGAGTTCAAACGAAATGTGAGTCTGTTGTTTGATGAAATGAAGATCAAATCTGGATTGGTGTATTCATCAGCAACAGGTGAACTTATAGGATTCTGTGACTTAGGGGATATTAATAACGAACTTGCACAACTGGTCAAGCAGAGTGACACCAATGACGATACCCCTACAGTTGCAACACACATCATTGCCCTTATGGTGCGTGGCCTCTTCAGCCACATGGAGGAGACATTTGCATATTTTCCATGTACAGGATTCAGCAGCCACCAGTTATACTGGGTGGTTTGGGAAGCAGTCGGCAGACTGGAAGATGCAGGCTTCCGAGTTCGAGCATTCATATCAGATGGTGCCTCACCAAACAGACGATTTTACCGGATGCATGGAAAAGATGACGCTGATGATGGCCCAGTATTTTGCACAACAAATCCATACGCCCCATCAAGGCGGATTTATTTTGTATGTGATCCACCACACCTAATGAAAACGATACGCAATAATTGGGAAAATAGTGGATTCCACAATAAAACCAGAAATTTAATGGTTAGAGGCTATGCACGTGACGTCATCAGCGAGGTGACGCCATGTTGGATGGAACGTTGTGACATGCTGAGGTTGCAGTACACAGTTAGCTTTGTATCGGTCCGCATGTGTACCCCATACGATAGTGCGTATAAAAAAGTCGATTTCTTTTGATTGAGATGTGGCAGGTGTGTAGGCGCAACTGTTATGAGTTTGTCGTCGGTTGCTTGATTTTTGAATAGTAGAAGCAATACTGAATCTGTCAGTATTTGAATATTGTCATATCTGTGGATGTGGACAATGTATGACCGTCAGTAAATGGGCCTGTCGTCTAGGCCAGTTCCAGGAGGTGGCTCCCCTGGTGGCAGTTGCAAAAAGCGTGAGGAATACATTTATGTGGATAGCAGTGAAACGAGCAGGACGACCTATCAATTTTTTTTTACATTTGAAATCTACGACATTTCTGCTAGTTTCATGTGGATTTTCGCTAAAATCTGGTGTCTAGTTTAAGAAATATTTTCACCCAAACATAGCTTTCATCACCCACGTGTACAGCTCTGGTCTGTTGACAGATCTCCAAGGCAACCTACTGATCCTGCCTTTACTCGGAGCTGGATACCTGTCATCCTTCAAGTTTGTCTCCTCCATTAAGATGAAGTTTCGTGCTTTCCAATGATATATAACACTAAGGAGTTCATCTCGAAGAATATTGATTTTTGTCTGTGTGAATGTTGGTGTGACGCAGCAAGTGTTCACCAAAAGGCCCATTGAGACGATCCCGGCTAACTGTGTACTGCTACCTGACGCAGTGCATCTGACCACGTGCTCCGTCCATTTTCCATCCAACGCGTGGCGTCATACCCATTGATGACGTCATAGTGCATAGCCTCTATATCAATGAAGATGAATTATTTGATGATCCCTGCAATAATGTAGTAATTTCAGGAAAATGAGAATTGGTGCTCACATTCTGTATACTTCATTCATGTTATTCTCTTCACTTTCAGTACAATAGCCTGCCAATTAGATGGGGCCAGTTGGTCAGTATGGTGGAAGCTGGGGGAAGGTTCAGCCTTGCCAACAAGTTGACCTATGACCACTTGCACCTGACACCTTCTTTAAGAATGAAAGTGAAGTTGGCTACTCAGGTTAGTAATCAGGGTAGTTGGGCATAATTTATTCTGAAAATTTGGTTCATTTTTGGAATTTCCGACACTTTAGCAAGATAGTTACTGACAAAATCATTTCACTTTAGGTGTTAAGTACGAGTGTGGCAGATGCCTTCCAAACAGCTGGTGGTGACCACACTAAATCAGTCGAGAAATTTGTTCGCATGTTCGATATGTTCTTCGACTGCCTGAATGTGTCAAACCGTAGCACTGGAAAGAAGAAGAGGAAGCCAATTCTTGAGCTATATACTTCCCCTGATGACTGGCGTTTCCAGGTATCTATATCATTTCCATGATTTTCAAAATATACTGTATGCATGACAATAGTTACTTCTGAACTATCAACATGGTCAAATTGAAAACGGCCGGGAACACTTACTGGGCCACAATGTATCCCATCACATTTAATTTCAGTGGCTTGAAGAAGATTTCCTACACGGCTTCATTGATAAGTGGGAAGCTGAAGCCCAAGGAGTACCCAATCTCACCAAAGATGAAAAGAATCGATTGTGTCTCAGTAGGGAAACACTGGAAGGGATCAGAATTACTGGTAAGACACAGAACAATTGTATTTTATGAAAACATTACTTACTACTACTTTATTCTCATTCTTGATGGTAATAGTAATACACAAATCATTCTTGTTTCAGTAAAATCATTTGTTGCCCTTGCCAGAGAGCTCCTACTCTTGCCTGGTGTGGACTTTTTTTTGTCTGAGAAGCTCTCACAGGATCCACTCGAGGAGTATTTCTCCAAGCAACGTGGGATAGGTGGACGCTGTGACAACCCGAATGTAGAGCAATTCTGCAACAATGCACTGAAAATTCAGGTTTCACACTCACCGGCCGTGCTAGCCTCAACAAGAGGCAATTGCCGAAGACAAGATGGCAATATTGTGATGGAAGATACCCCACTCCCCAAAAGACCAAAGATCAGGTGAACACAGACTCTTCAGTCAGAATTACTTGAATGAATGTGAACATTCAACCAAGCGCGAGAGGAGGAACCGATTGTGAAGATCCTGGTGCGAGGATGACGTACATTCTACTTGGCATCAGTCTTCAGCTTCTTTCTGAGTGGCTTTTCAGACTTTCGAGCAAGTGACTGTTGTTCTTTCCTTAGAGCATATGTGTATGCAGAAACAAATGCCTTGCATCTGAGAGTCACCCAGGTTTGAACCAACTTGGTGAACAATAATTCCTTCAGTTCCTCATCATCTATGTTGTTAGTCAGTGTACCGAATCCAATCTTGACAAAGTTGTTATGCAAAATTGCAGTGGTCAGCTTCTCATGCACGTTAGAGTTCTGCAAGTTTTTCAAGTTAGATGCACACAAGATGGGCCCTGCAACAACTTCCATCCTTCTGAAGAGAATGTAAAGGTCATCATTAATTTCAAACAGACCACCCCTGTTTTTAACTTCGATCATTTTTTTTGTGTATGCCAGGAAGTTTGGAGCAGCTTCAGTTTTTCCATTGATGTCCCAAGAATGAGTTATGTTTGCACAGACTTTAGCTGCCTGGTTTGTTTTAGCATACTTATTGAAGTGTCTTGTCAATTTACAACACACATACCCCGAGGCATACCGGAGAATTTGCTCCTCAGTTTGTGTTAGTTTGTATTTTGGTTCCTTTGCATCCTGTGTGCTAGTTGTTCCCCCTGGTACACTAGAATTCATACGTTTGATAAGTTCAAGTACTATACCTTGATATAAAAACTGTTTTAGGACTGGACTACTCCTAGCAACATCACTGATATCTGTGCCCAGCACAAAATTTTGAAACGCACTATCTGTATCAGTATTCAGACGTAACTTGTGAAACATTTCAATTTGACGTTCCAGACTGAGATTCCTCTGTGAAGATGAAATTCCTCCTCTGTTTATACCTCCCCAAATCTTCATAACAAAGTCTCTGACTGCGTCGCGTGCTTCGCTCTGCTGGCAATGTTGCAAAAGTACCGATATCTCCTGATCATATTTTTGAATTTTCTGACGAACATCTCGAAGTGAACATTGCAGAATATCAGTCGCACTCCTCTCCACATCTTGATCGCCAAGTTGTGAACCTGAAGCAAGAAGAGGAATTAATGTCAGTGCCACTCTGTACAAAGGGTATTTACTGTAAATATTTTTTACAGTAAAACTGTAAATATATATTGCGTGGTCATTGTAAATACATGTCAATACTAAAACTTACCATGAGAGTGTTGTTCACATGCCTTTCTTTTCTGTTTTGATACTTTCTTTGTATTTTTTGGGTCTGTCCCTGTATCATTAGGCATGGAGACACTTGTTAGTGGTTTTGATTGTGTCGGTGGGATATTTGAGGAATCCATCGCTCCCTCTGATTCTGAAGTGAAAACACAGGAAATAAAAAACCGAAGTATAAATAAAGACCGAGAGACACCGATTTAAAAACTGAGACGTTCAGCCTCTTCCTATAGAATAGGCCTAAATAGGCCTAGGCTACCTCGAAGTTGGTAGCTAGGGGGCGGGGCCTAAATTAAAGCCCCATCACTGGGCCATCACTAGGCAGCCTATCATGCCTATGATCATGATGATGGCCTACGCCTAGGCCTGCCTATTAATATTCAAATTTCACATTTTCATGGCATCTGCACTTGCAGACTCTAACTCTAAGAACGATCTCTCTGTCTCTGAGCCTTTCTTTTTTGTTTTGTAGACGATCCAATCCAATATCTTCAATGAAGATGATCATAATGATAGGCCTATGGTCTCAGAGCAGACTTAGGCCTAATTCTCAAAATGAACAAAAAGTAGAAATGGAGCTAAAGTTACCATCTATTGCGTGTTCCTTGGCTGTATCTGTACTGGACCCCAAACATGTGCTACAGATGTATTCTCCTTCGGGAATGGTGTCCTCTTGAAGCCCAACGCATTGATAGTGGTACCACACAATCTTACATTGTGGGGCGTCGCAAGCAATCATATCATCAGTTTCTATACCACCACAAAAGCAATATTGATCTCTCTCCGCCTCTTGCTTTTCCAAAGCAATTATGTCGTCTTCTTCGGCAAAAAAATTATCAAAATCGTCCAGCACAAGAAAGTCGTCCGTGCTGATGCCCGCCATGCATGCCATGTTTGTTGACATGTTTGATCTGCCTGGCAACCCGACATGCCCGAACTCTGACGATTGTACACGGGAAGTGCCGATTGTACACGGAAAATACCGAAGATTAGATCGGGTTTCCCCCCGACCATCGCGCCGTGTAATTAGCCTATTGTTGTGGGGATTATGCGAGGTGTGAATGGTAAACAGATTAGGTGACCATAATGACTTTAGCAAACAGCGGAACGATGATTGTACTGTTTGATGTGGGGTCCGTTCTCGCTCCTTCTCAATACTACCTCCATGCTGTTACGAACCCTACCTACATGTACATGTACCTTAATACAATGCCATGTAGTTTATATTGATGGTATCGGCCTACAAGTGTCTCACCAACGTTGTCAATATCGTTGTTTTAATGTGCATTTTGTATTTCACCCCTTTGATACTTTAACAGTTACTAGATTTAACATCACATTACGAGAGGTCATAGTCCGGTATATATCCTTGGCGATCCGAAGACCAATGGCGTAGTGTCCTGTACATTTTCGAGTTTTGCATATTGACGTATTCGAAATTTCTTTCAAAGTTCAAACTGTAAAATTATTGTCAATTAAGTTCTTGGAAGATGTCTATTGATTATCTTTGTCTGATGTATAGAAGAAATTTTTTTTCATATTTTATACTGTTCTTCAGACATAGGATTCAGATTAAATGACCGGGGGAGTTCACCAGGTCGTATCGAATAGTAAAAATATGAATAAATTTAATTTCCTCTGAAAATAAATTTCTGTTAAGTTTTTTTCTCACGGATTCTCCATTACTAGGATAGTCACTTATTCCTGCTGTCAAATTCATGCAGTGGGCCGAAGTAAATTACGAGTATTCGCCACATCAAGATAAATGTTATTCCTTGCGTTATTAGGGAGGTGAGATCAGCGACTTATCACGGATCCTTAAACGCATACGCATCGAAATGAACACAAAATTTGTCCTCGCAGTACAGAATTCTAACCGTATACATGTACATGTACATGTACATGTACATGTACATGTACATGTACATGTACATGTACATGTACATGTACGTATAAGGATCCGTGATACGTCTAAACCTCCCTAATAACGAAAGGAGTAATATCATCATATCAAAATGTTGATAATCTCAAATATGATATCTCAGCAACTTCTCAACATTTCTTGATGAAACAAAGCCGAAAATCCTCCTTAGGGCCGATTTTTTTAAAATGGCTAAGATAACCATCGGGTTTCATTAACCCTCAGTTGACAAACTGTTTGTTAATCGAAGTGAATTTTTCGATTTTATGAATCGTTGATGGCCAAACATTCTAAAAGTCAAAAGGTTTACTTTGGTTAATTCACGGTTTGTCAGAAAAGCCGATGGTTAACTTAACTATCGTTTAAAAATCGGACCTCAGAAAGTTCCACTCTATCAGAACTGCAACAAAAATCACAAAAATATTACATAATAAAAAGTTTGATTTTTAGTGTTTTTTTCCTGAACAGCTATTACATAATCATGATATTTTCAAATTTCCAAAATTTTGATGCAGAAATATGACCAACAAGATATATTTTCATGTGGGACAAGCCGTGTTAAAATTGGCCCAGTAGTATTTGAAATATGTGTAGATAAACTAATGTCCATGAGTGTACATCAATATCATCTTGTTATTGACCTGTTTTGGGGTACGGATCTTAGCACACGTCTGTTTGAAGGCGAATTTATTCTCAATTTTAATGAGCTGTGAGGTCCCATGCGCTGCTGACACCAAGCGGTAACAACTGGAAATAACCATTCCATCAAACGCTAGGCCCTTCCTCTTTACAATGAACTTACAATAGGCTGTAATCCATGTGTACGCCCATATCAAAGTTTCATGCCATTTTTTCGACGGTTAGAAGACTATCTTAAAAAATCATTCTATAGTGGTATACAGGGATCTCTCACTAAGCTAAAGTCGATTGCTTCATGAAGAATCAATTTGCCAATATTTCTAATTTTCGGCAGCCGTTTCGAGTAGGCCTACACAATAAAATACAATACAACGTGTCTCCCATTCACACAAACTAACCACAACGTTTGCCATATATGGTCATCGCACTACACGAGAAAGACATGCACACAAAGCACTACGTTCAAACGGTCGTGAGCAAAGTTAGCACAAATCAATATCAGACAATATACCATTTATCAATCATTGTTTGACTGGTGGTATAAAAGCAAGTTCGTGCAGATATCAGAAATTTTGGATTGGTTCATAGAAATGAGCTAATCACTTTTCATTTTTCTCTCTTCATTTTGCATTCACAATCAAAATGTATAGTCCATGGACTGGAATGTAACTTCATTCTTCAGGTTATGGACGATTTGCGCAAAATCACAAATCACGTGTGAAAAATGAGCTCCTATGCAACAAATCTGAAAAACTCTGCCCTACCCGATCGGGCTCATGGTGAACCATATCCGAGGATTTTAAAACGGAGATTTTGTGGCGGCTGCCGAGTGGTGCTGTTACATCCCATCGATTTACGGCGTTATTCTCGACAAATTAGAATTATTGATTCAATAATATATTGTCACACAGCTTACATGTATGTGTAAAACAACTAAAAACTGACAAGTTGGCGAAAGGAATATACCTGAGTGAGTGGACACAAGTGCACTGCTGACATTTCCAGAAGTTATACCACATTGTTGTGCACCTTTTATCTATTCCAATTCAACTGTTGTTTATTTTGCGGTTGTTTTAACCTCTGATCGGCCGAGAAGTAACGTGCCTCTTCAGTTCACAGGAAGTCACTGGTCAACATGTCAGATATCGCGGCGATCTTTTTAGTGAACAGCAACGTTGTGGCCATTGTCTAATCAAACACGGACAGCCACTCTACCGCACCATTCCGTAAAGGGCTCCGCACACTGGCGACTAAAATGGGGGCGACTACCGATGCGACTACTACGTCGCCTGCCGTAATTACCTTTGCGGTCGATCAGTGATGTCATCCACGACATCACTGATCTTCCAAAGAAGCATTTGTCGCAAACAAGTCAACAAAAACTAAAAAAAAAGAAAAATGTTCAGTCGCTTCTGTGGTCGCAAGGCCGGTCGCCTACAAAATCGCTCGAAAAAATCGCTAGTGTGCGGTGCCCTGAAGGCAAAGGCTAGGGATACACCGAACGCGAGTTCGCGTGCGACAGGGCAATAACGCGCACGATTAAAGGCCTGAAATCACTGTCGCGTTTTCCCGCCGCTGTTTCATCACTGCCCGACAAATCGTTTGTTATTTTCTCGGTTCGCTGCCTTTTAAAGGGAGACATGCGAAAAATATTGCCCGGCGGGCACAAGTTGTTTGAGTTGTAGCGCCGTCTGTTAATACACGGTGACACTACGCTATATCACAGGCGCCTGTAGAGCTATCAGTGAGTTTCGAACACTTTTCTAACCAAACGTATCTAAAAACACAACACGTATCTAAAAACACACCACGAGCTCATAAATTCGTGAGCTTGGGGTGTTTTTTTACAAACTAGTGTTTTTTGGTTAGATGCGTGTTCTAACCACACTAATAGCTCTACAGGGGCCTGTGATATAGCGTATTATCACCGTGTATTAACAGACGGCGCTACAACTCAGACAACTTGTGCCCGCCGGGCAATATCTTTCGCCTGTCTCCCTTTAACAAAGCATTTTCTGCCGATGCGTTTTCCCGTTCCGCGAAAACGCGTCAGTGGGTTTGGGCCTTTATGCCTTGAAATCCTTTGTTTGAGTTCATTGTGGCGGAAAATAACAAAGCCTTTTTTTTTTTTTTAATTTTAAACTCTTTATTTAGTGCAAAACAAATACAAAACAAAACACCTAACATGTGATATACCGGTACATATTAACTATCGGTATTAATACAA
>NMRB01001067.1:84127-95783 GCA_002633025.1 Notospermus geniculatus | reverse complement strand
AGGTATTGGGAGATAATAAATGTTTTGATAATTTGGGCTTTTCCAATCAGGGTTAGGTTTCTACTTTTCCAGTTTGTCAATATTTTTCGACATTTTTGTAAACGGTCGTCAAAATTATATTTTACAGACGCTTCTTCATTGTATGATATATAGACTCCAAGAAATCTGAGTGGTTGGTTTGGCCAAGCTATTCCTAGGGGTTTATCTTTTCTACTTCTATATGCACCTAACCATGCTGCCTCTGTTTTAATCTTATTAAGTTTTAACCCTGAAAAACATCCAAATTGTTCTATAGTGCTGAGATAGGCCTTTGCAGATTTCTCATCAGCTAGTATCCCTGTTGTGTCATCCGCGAATTGTAAAACTTTTATTTCCTCATTTCCAAGTTTGATGCCCTTGATCTCAGTATTCTGCCTAATAGCACAAGCTAAAACTTCAGCTACTAAAAGGAATAGATAAGGAGACAGAGGATCACCTTGTCTCACCCCACGACCTAAAGGAAAATATGGAGATGTTATTCCATTATTAATGACACAACTTGATATGTCGCAGTAAAAAGTATCAACCCATTTGATAAAAGATTCTCCAAAGTTCAGCTTAAGCAGAGTTGTTTTTAAAAATTCCCAATCTACAGAATCAAAAGCTTTTTCGAAATCAATATTGATAACCATTCCCGTCATGTCCTTTTGTTTAGTGTAGAAAAATATGTCATCGATTGTTCTGATATTATCACTTATGTGCCTCCCTTTGACATAACCTACTTGATTTTGGTGGATTATTAACAAAGCCTTTGCCGCGCGAGTAAACGCATCGCGTTCGGTGTATCCCTAGTCTAAGCCAAGCGCACATTTGTGACAAAACTCAATGCGTTAGGGGTGTTTTAAGCCTCGCTTATGTCGCCCTTACGTACAGTCAGAACCAGTTGGCAACTGATAATCGGCGCGTAATTGGAACTAATCAGTCACAACTACTAGGTGACATAAGCTCTCGGGCGTCGGCGAGTAACTAGTTGCAAACTACAAATATCCAGATCCTGAAAATCGCACGTGTTCAACTTCAGCACGTTTTACTTAAAATCAAAAGAAGTCAGTGTCGACATAAGCACTCAAAAGACGGCGATAAACTAGTTCCAGGTAGTTGCGACCGATCGGTATTTTTCTAGTCGGTGGCGACATAAGTTATCAGTTGCAACTTGTTGACGCTATTTCTATCACAGCGTAGGGCGACATAAGCGAGGCTTTAAAGTCGACTGACCCAACGCTATCGACTCGTCATTCAGGCGGGTCAGTCGATTTTAAAAATACTCCTAACGCATTGAGTTTTGTCGCAAATGTGAGCTTGGCTTTAGACCGTGTTTCCACGAGGCGTTTGCGGGCGCGGATTAGGAGGTGGGCGCGGCTGGAAAAAATCGATCCAACGTATTTCCCTTATTCACTCGCACTCGCACCCGCGCCGGCCTCCTAATCCGCGCCCGCAAACGCCTCGTGGTGGCCGTCCATTGGAGCGTTTCCGTGCGCGGAAACGCACGAAAGCATTGTTTGTTCCCGCGTCGTTGGTCACGGCGCGGAAAAAAAACAATGCTTTCGAGCGTTTCCGCGCACGAAAACCAACGCTGTCGACTCGTCATTCAGCCAGGTCAGTCGATTTTAACAGACACCCCTGACGCATTCAGTTTTGTCGCAAATGTGCGCTTGGCTTTAAGGAGCTCGCGCTGCTTTCTTCGTAAGGAGTGCCCTGAAATCATATTAGGCCTATTTCATTTCACATTTCTAGTCCTGTTTCATAGAATGATGTTTGTGATGTTTCTCAGAACAGGCCTTCGGGGCAACTACAGCCGTCACAAGTACATGTAACCATGGTAACGATTGATAACAAAAGACAGCACAGTGAACACAAACTTCAGAACAAACGGCCTTGTTCTGTCTCTCCACAGCTTCCAAACACATGTAACATATGGAGATATAATAACCGAAGTCGTCCTCCAGAAATTTAGCAAATTTTCGACCCCAANTTGCCAAAAAATACCTTGGCCCAAATGTCCATTTTATATCAGTATGTCCATATTTTTGCTCTCAGATCCCAGGAAAATGCATCTAAAGCACTTAAAATTGTCAAATTTTTCGGGGGGAGGACCCCCAGACCGCCGGTTTTGGCTTCCCACTTCCTTTTCCATGTTCAGCAGACCGTCGAGCTACGCCCCCTTTCTGTCAATCCTGGATCCGGCCCTGCCCCCCCCCCCCCCCCTCATCAGAGGGCTGCTACGGGCCTGTTTCTTCAGGCTGGCACTTTCAAGTCGAGCTACCAGAAGTATAATACTTTAGTATATCATTTTGTGTGTTGCCTTTGTGCTCTAGTTTTGGATTATGTAACATATGGAGGTTATTCAAGCGACGAGTGGCGGCGCCACCATACGGTCTGGAGACGGGACCAAATACCATACAATGTTTACCGCTATCATTTTGTTAACCACTGTTGTGACTCCAAACTGTGCTTGGCGTAAGTATGCTAATTTAGAGAAATTTCAAAGGTTCGGTCGGCGAGACAGCGTTGATTCTCAAATGCACTGATCGATATTTATGGATTTTAAGTCCTCCAGGCGTAAGCCGTGGTCCGAAACATTTTCCCTGAACCGATGCCATATTGACGGTTGTCACAACACTCTTCATCGTACGCTTGCTTTCCTTACAGCTGTATTTCCGGTGCCATCCGGCTACACCCATCGTTATGGTGATTGTAATGGTCATGACATATTCGTGCAAGACAAGGTGTCTTTCTCACTGTGTCTAGGGCTCTGCAGCAAGGTGTCGAACTGCCAGAGCGTTCAGTACAGAGTGGAGGCATGTTTCTTGAAATCGCACATTTGCTCGCAGCTACGTTACGCGGGGTCTAAATATCATAATCACTATGATAAAAAAGGTAATTTGTTGCCGAGTTGTTGACCTTGACCACCGGCATGACGCCTGTCATTGCGAATATTTTGAACTCCGTCACATTTCTGGTGTCGAGGGCCATCTTTCACCACATACCCTCGTTGTTGTAAAGCCTCGTTTATGTCGCCCTTGCGTACAGTCAGAACTAGTTGGCAACTGATAATCGGCGCGTAGTTGGAACTAATTAGTCACAACTACGAGGTGACATAAGCTCTCGGGCGTCAGCGAGTAACTGGTTGCCAACTAGTTGCAAACTAAAAATATCCAGATCCTGAAAGTCGCACAAGTTCAACTTACTTAAAATCAAAAGAAATCTGTCGACATAAGCACTCAAAAGACGGCGATAAACTAGTTCCAGGCAGTTGCGACCGATCGGTATTTTTCTAGTCGGTGGCGATATAAGTTATCATCTGCAACTAGTTGACGCTATTTCTATCACAGCGTAGGGCGACATAACCGAGGCTTAAGACATTATCCACGACCGTTTGAACGTAGTGCTTCGTGTACATGGTGTATATGGCACACGTTGTGGTTAGTTTGCGGTTTGAGGTCGAAAAACGCGAGCACAAAATTAGAAGTACACAAACAAGTATTCTCCCCGCAGATTCAACCTTGATTAGGTAAGAAGTTACAGAAGCTTTTCTTGATCCGTCAAGAATAAACGGTGATTTTTGACTTTAACCTGTTTTCAATAGAAATTCATTCCTCTTTTGGCATTGTTTGCCCTTTATAATTTGTGTGAATGGGAGGTACGTTGTATTGTATTTCATTGTGTGGGCCTACTCGAAACGGGTGCCGATAATTAGAAATATTCGCAAACTGATTCTTCATGAAGCAATCGACTTTAGCTTAGTGAGAGATCCCTGTACACCACTACAGAACGATTTTTTAAGATAGTCTTCTACTGTCCGAAAAATGGCATGAAACTTTGATATGGGTGTACATGGATTTACGGCCTATTGTAAGTTCATGCTAAATAGGTATAAAGAGGAAGGGCCTGGCGCCTTATTTCCAGTTGTTACCGCTTGGTGTCAGCAGCGCATGGGACCTCACAGCTCATTACAATTGAGAATAAAATCCTCTTCAAACGGTCGTGTATCCTGCCATGAGTTTAAGATTGAGGAAGTTCAGCTTCTTAGGACTGTTTACCTCCCGCTTCTTATCCTTCAGTTGGGGCCGAAAGTTCAAATCCGTTCCGAGTATTGCTCACACCCATCGGGAAATGGTTCGTGGTCTGTTCTCACGAATCGCCTGGTAACTTTGCCAAGTCAAATAAGGATTTGGTGGTTCTGATTAGATAAACCAATGAGGTAGAAATACCAATGCCTACCACGTATCAAGGAAGAAGGGGGGGGGGGTGCGCTCACTCTCTAACAGCCAAGTTATTTACGGGCATATTTCCATAAAGTGAGACTTATAATATTCTCGGAATTGTGTTTTTCGCACTTGCATATCTCAACTTGAAGACCGAACCTCCAGTGTGGAGCAAGCACAACATGTTTATCGTCCGGTTAAAGGAAAGACGCAGATCGATGTTGGACTCAGTGATCCAGAAACACGCCCACTGATTGGACGGCGCCGCCACTCTTTACCGTAATCATTCAAAACAAACTGGCTTCGGTTCTTGAAACCATATCAAATCATTCAGGAAGAGCGAAAGGAGTAACCACTCATCGAGTTCGGAAACTGGATGCAATCGAGGATTTCCAAAAGGTAAGTGTCCATAAGCGTCAATCTTTCAAGTCGGTCTAATGAAAGACATAAATGCAGAAACCTTCCAAGTGATTCTCCTCAGTGGGACTTTCGTGTTGTCCTGATTATAAAGAAACATGTCCTCAGGAAAATGTTAGGGGATAAAAACGATATTGTCCCCGATGACAGTGATCGGGGCGCACAAGAAACAAATGTAACTTGAGATTTTGATCTGGCGTCTTTGGCCAGCGAATGCTCCTGATTCTGCCATTGGACAATAGGCGTGGACGTCTTCCTGGATAACATTATTTCCGTCCACAGCAATAATTGAATTGTTGGGTAAATCATGATACCGTACCTCGGAACAAGGAATGAAGCTGGATCCATCCTCCCATAGCAGGGGTTTTTACCTCGCTCCTCGTCATCCACTCACATAAACTTTATGTGCGAGTGTATGAAGAGGAGCGAGACCAAAGCCCTGCTATAGGGGGGATGAGCTGGATCAGCCTCCACCTTGTTCGAAGGTTCCAGGCGAACCTACGACGGTTTGTTCCTGCGGTTGACAGTAAAGAACACCATAGGAGCTATTTCCAAAGAGACGTACATGTACTGTTCCGTGATAATAGGGATTTTCGCAAAGCCCCCGAGACGCCAACGCGAACGCCAATCCCATTGTTCGATGCGCCGAAGAGAGCAAACAAAAAGGTAGACATTTGTGCCGTGACATTCCAAAAGTTAACACATTTCAGAATGTCACAGCAACACAATCCAAAAGTCACTAGTTACGTCAATGCTCATCAGATGGCTCCACTATTTTCATATATAATAAATGTTGTGACGTTGCCTGGTGTCCGCTGCCTGCCTCAGGTTAGCGAGACCATAGCCGGGAATCCACTGCGGTTTGGATCGGCAGCAGGTTTGCGGTAATTAAAAATCATTATACAAATACAAAATTGATGAACCGCCCAAAACATAAGGACGCTTTCGATTCCTCCCTTTGTTAATTTCATTTAGGCCTATTTCAATTTTAACGCAGGTCCGTCGCTGGCAGGCCGTTGACCGAAATTGCGACGGTGGATCCCCGTTTAAGGTGCGAGTTGGTGCTTGCTATTGTTGTAGAGGCTATGCGATTTGCATGCAAGCAGGAATAGGTACATGTAAAACCGACGATTAGGCGAAAGCAATGAAAATCGCAAAAACACAATTCAACCGGCCCATTTTTTCCACCCGCGCCCGCCTCCTAATCCGGGCCCGCAAACGTCTCATGGAAACACGGTCTTATGAATACGACCCGTAAGGCCCGTTTCCACTATAGCGGATTCCGCGGCGGTTTCCGGTTTTCACAGGGCTTTGAATAATCCTTCGATGGTGTAACAATACAATGGCCTAGATTATCCCAATACCTGTGAAAACCGCTCCGCTCGCCGCAAGATGCGGCGGAATCCGCTGTATTTTTTCACCAAAAATCATACTTCCTGAAGTAAAGCCAGTGGTGGGGATGAGGCGAACGAAATGATACACTTATGCGTCAAACCTCCGATACTGACAAGACTGCATGTAAATCTCACCGACAATAGGTGGCAGCACCGCAGGCGTCCGTGGATAGAGAACCAGTGAGTGAGTGTTTACAACTTCGGCGTCTAACTCCTTTAAAAGCATTTTGCGATCTCTGCCATTGCTAAGTATATTGCATGGTACGGATTTTCAAATTGATCAAGGTACCGGTGTATTATAAATCACTTTCATTGAGAAATCTACGCTGTGTCCATCCGCTACGCGGCGCTGGTGTCGATCAGACCGAACTGTTGGGGATTTTGTCAAAAGTGCATGAAGTCATAATGGGGGAAAACTGACCAGATACCGACAACTTTACATTGCGTGCAATATGCAAAGTTGTCGGTATCTGGTCAGTTTTTCCCCCATTAAGGCCTACCGATACGTAAGCTCTCGCGCCCAAATGTGAGCGACCCGGCCACTTGTAGTTTTCGTAAATTCCTGGAGGCGTCTTTAGCGGTTCCCGAGTGATCAGCGAAATCTCTCACTTCTCCTTGACGATAAAGTATTGGGGATGAGAGGCATTCGCCAAGGAGAAACGAGAGAAAGAACCAATGCGCCCAATGAAGTGTCATAGGGAGGGAGGGCGGGCGGGGAAAAGCAACCGCGAGGAGTTCTCTAACCCGCATCCCCGTCGGCCCCATCCGGAATACATCTGACACGCCTCTCCCTTCGCCACCGCTTGTCCGAATCTGAGCCAAACTCGCCAGCCCAGTGGTACGTGCAGGAAATGGCTCTCGTTCTTGTGTAAATTTTATGAAATTCCCTGATGACATCTTGCTTCAAGTTACATGTAAGCTAAGACATGCTATTGGAGACAATCCGAGGACAATTTGAGACAATTTGAAGATAAATTAGAGTCGATTTATTTGAATATTTTCGAATTTGGGTCTCGGCCTGAAGCAAATTCAAGATGGCGGGTGGCGCGAAAACTAAAGGCGACAATAACAAGATCAAGAAATGGTATGCTGTTTCGAATGGTTCCTTGATAGGAATCTTCACAGACTGGTCTAGCTGCAGTGCATCCGTTAAGAAATTTTCGGGTGCCAAATATAAATCCTATAGCACATTAGCTGAGGCATGTGCCCACCTCAACATGAGTGGAGTGCAGCACACAGACATTGTGGTCTTCAATGGATCAGAAGCTGGCCTAGAAAAAGGACAGAGCCTTCAGGAGTTTTGTTCGAACCTGGGTGTCAGTGTACCTGAGGTAGTGCCATCAAACAACCCGAAATTGCCAGTGGATACAACGGTTGTTAATGTTGATGGTGCTTGTTTTGAGAATGGCCATATGCATGCCTCTGCAGGTTATGGGGTATTTTGGGGCCAGGATGACAAGCGAAACATTGCCGAGCCTATCCCTGCGTCAGATCAAACCACGCCAACGAATAACCGTGCTGAATTATATGCGGCCATTAGTGCTCTACAAATGGCCGTGGACTCCGATATTACCGAGCTTGTTGTACGGTCGGACAGTGAATATGTGGTGCAGGGTGTCGTGAATTTCTATCATGATTGGGCAAAGAGTGGTGACCTCAGTGGGAGAACGAACAAAGATCTATGGAACAAACTCTTCTTGCTCACTAAGTCTGTGAAGGTTGAATGGAAACATGTACGTGGACATGCTGAAGATGAGGGGAACATAGCTGCCGATAAGTTGGCTAATATCGGTGCCTCGAAACACATGCAATCGAACCATGCAGTTAAGGAAACGTCGCCTGTGTCAAACAATGGTAAGATTGCTGTAGCACCACCATCAAACAGCTGTCCTCTGTGTGTAGGTTCAGACACAGAATACATGATCAAGTGTTGTGTTTGTACGAAGTGGATCCATTACGAATGTACTGCTCTCCCGCGCTATCAGTTATTCAATTTGTGCAATACAGGTAGAAAGTTCCAATGCACAAATTGTACAAGTGTCTCCCAGGATTTCTTTCATGGATCTCTGGAACGCATTGGCTCGCTTATTCAGTCCGCACCCCTTCCTGGCAATGATGTTGCTGTACGGACCGATTCATCCGCACGTAAAAAGTGGAAGGATTCTCTGGATGGTCTGTCCAGGAGCGTTATAAAAACTGATTCCATCCTCCCGGTCTCAGCCTCCTTTAGTGAGGCACTGTGTCAAACCGATCCGATGAATACCGGTGATAGTGTTGAATCTGGTGATGTCAGTAGCACTGTTGTTGACACCTTGAAGGACCTTGGCATGCAAATGAAGCATGTTGTTAGTTTGCGTGACAGTATACGGATACTTGAAACGAAATTAGTTGACTATATGGTCGAATCATCGAAAGACAATCTAAATCTGAAAACACAGTTGTTACATCGTGATTTGGCTGCAGCGAACAAAGTCATTTCTGAGTTACGCAAAGACCTGAAAAGTAAGGATGAGGAAATCCGCACATTGAGGGAGAAGTCCTGCGTACCCTCTGACACTGTTGTAAAGAATTGTGATTGTGAGAAACTTACCAAAGAGAATGCATCACTTTCTGCTGCGAATCAACTGCTTATGCAGGAAACATCTACTCTGACTCAAGTGAGAGAAAACCTCACCTCTGATTTAGTCTGCCAAAAGAAGCGACTCACATCAGTGGAGGACTTTCTGAGGAAATCTGAACAGCTTTTTGAGACAAGTAAAGCTGAAAATGTACGCTTAGAGGAATCACTTACCTGTGCGTATCAGCAAATAGAAAAGCTGAATCATCAAGTTACTGCATCTAATGATCAAGTGCTATCTCTCCTCGCTGAGATGCCAGTGAGTGATTTCAAATTGGTGCCCCCTAAATCAACTGGCAACAAAGCCATACAATTATATAGTCAAGTAGTTGCGGGACCTAGCACTAAGTCTGGTGCGGGTACATCTCGTGTACCTGCATCCCCTATCAGTGATACTATGGCTGACCCCCCTGATTTCACAATACATCATGTGAATGAAACACCAATTGAGATTCGTACAACATGTGGTTCCAAAACACCACAAAAAGACCCACTGGCAAACCCAGAACCTGCCAGTAGTCAGGGGATCTTGAAGAAACCAGCAAAAGTGCATTGCGATGTACTTGTGTTGGGTCACTCACATGTACGTAGTATTATTCCGGAGAAAATATTCCGGAATAAGAAGACAAAAGTGGTCTCAATGCATGATAAAAGCTTTGGGGCAGCCATGACTTTCATTGATGAGTGTGAAATCGAGACAAAGTGTGTGGTTCTGCATATTGCTGACAACTGGTTGTTGAGAGATGGTGCTGGTCAATGTGCAGAAAAATTGTCGTCATTGATCTCTGCTTGTAAAGATAAATTCAATGATCCTGTTGTGTGTGTTGTTGAAGCTATGCCACGATTTCTTCACAATCAGGCCAGTTCATAGAAGTACAATCAGTGTGTTACTGTCATGACTGTGTTCAATGAAAATGCTCAAAACCTGAATGCCACTGTTATCTCCTTGGATTTGAGTTCTCGGGCGTTATTTGGCAGAGATGGTGTTCATCTCACACCTGCTGGTGTAGCTCGATTGGTCAAATGTTATAAGCTGGTACTCAATCCCATCCTGGGCCTTGTTGATTATTCCTCATATGAATCAAAGACATCTCATAAGCAATCTGTTGATTCATCGGTCCCAGGATTGGGATCATCATCACAGAGTTCTCGCAATAACATGGATCATGGCTCTAGGTATACTAGGGGCCATAGCTTTGGGGGCCGTCCAACTGACAAGGCTCACCATTTTTCATTCAGGGGGCATTCAGGTTCTAGTCAGAATCAGAAGTATTCACGCCGTAATGACATGAATCGACAAGAGTATGACAAGAGAATGACAAATACTTCTTTTGGTGTTATGGATTTGTTAAATATCTTAAGCAGTTTCAATGGGCGCTAGATTGCCATGATTGTACCTATTGAGCTCTGTTACGTGCTCTTGAGATCTAATGTTATCTTGACTTATGTCAATCTTGAGCAAGATGTCTGAGGATAATTCATTTGTAGTCTATTCCTGTACGCTTTTTTACCGACTTTTGTGCTATTATTTGTGTATTATTTGTCTATTCCTGTACGCTTTTCTACCGACTTCTGTGCTATTATTTGTTTATGTTAGTTTTTATGACTAGAAGTGTCCCGGCTATTTATTATGGCGATTATTTCACGATTAATACGTTTTTTTCTCTCGGTATTTTGTGGTTTTCTAGAGATTTCATAATTAAGAAACGATTCTGGTTGGTTAAAATCCATGTGGGGGTCACACATTCAATCTCGGGCTCACGGGCGGACGAGCAAATACCTATATGATGGTTTGTGTGATTAGTGTGACCTCGATGTGGCGCCGAGGTTGAGAAGCACATGTGGATTTATATTTAGAAGTGGATTTATATTTAGAAGTGCTTTGAGGTGAGTCTCTATCTTTAGCGGTGCAAGATGGGGGTTGCTTTGTTTACGTTTTTCAGTCGGTGTGTTGGCCTGAATTGAATGCACTTTGCCTAGGCTATGACAACTTCATTTGACTTGTGTCAGGTTGAGCACTTCGTGCTCTTGTATCGAACGCAGTGTTGTGTGTTTATGCGAACATTCTTTATTTCAACTCTTTCCACGTGAACCATTTACGCCGCCAGGCTTAGTGTATTTGATATTTATTTAGACCAACACAATCAACAAATAATGGATACAACGAATAAGATAAGAAAATATCATGGTCTGGGACACAACCGAGATAAAGGTAGATCGCTAACGGTTGTACCCCATGACAAAGTAAATGATGACAAGGTAAATGAAGCAGAATGATTTCAAAAGAGTACAATGATATACACTGACGCGATAGTATTATGGTAATGGATTTGGTTATTTCCAGAGTGTTTGCGAATTTTCGACCCCAACCGGGGTCTTCTTCAGGCTGGAACTTTACAATCCGAAACTCTAGAACAGACTGAGCTGAAACCCAAATGTAGATTAGAAGTATCCCATCCAAACAGGACGTGACAGCAATTAAGGAAAGAAAAGAGTACAAGCCCCAAAAGGTGGTTGCTCAACCTAACAGAAATGTAATTAGTGAACGTAAGGCTTGAATAGGCTGAAGGGAAGGGTGTATACTATAGAAAGTTACTATAGAAAAAGACCTTCTATGGTTAAATTTATTGATTTGTTAAAATGTGAAAAGACGAACATTTGTAAAAATCTCGGTAAATTCGTATATGCTATGTTCAGGAAACGGGAAAATATTGTGTAAATATAACCTTCTCCAAGGACTCCAATATGTACATGTAGCTGCCATAAATCTGTGTTAAGACTGTACTTTAGGCCGACAGGCCTTATAGTAATTTCAATAAATAAATAAATAAATAAATAAATAATATAGCTTGGAGGAATTAAACTAACAGTATAATTATACTAACAGTACAATACCCCCAAGACTATAGTAAGAGTAATTTATATTAAACAAATGTATGAGGAAGTGATAACAAATTAGGCCTAGAAAAAGAAATGAAGAGCAA
>NMRB01001067.1:47443-71496 GCA_002633025.1 Notospermus geniculatus | reverse complement strand
AGCCCTGTTTACACTACATAAAAACCCGCGTCTCACCCGGGCTTTTTCTGTTTACACCTGTTAAAAGCGCGGGTCTAATAGACCCGGGGATGAAAAGTCCGGGCTTTTTGAACCCTCCGATTTCGAAGGGTTTTTGGAGGGCTTAATTTAGACCCGCGTCTCCTGCGGGTTTTTTAAGTAGTGTAGACGCAATAGACCCGGGCTTTGTCTAGTTCTTGAACACCGCGATAGGTGGCTTGTCTTGTGGGCATGCGCGGTAAAAAGCCAGCACTCCAATTTAGCGCCTCCTCTTCGTGAAGAGTACGCTCCAGCAGCGACCCTATCGCCGGGCGTAGGAATTAAGTTCAGCTAGATTTTAGTAGTGTAGACGCTCGCCGGGTCTCAGGCGGTTTTTTTTCAGGCCCGGGCTTGACACGGGCTCAAAAAGCCCGGGGATTTCTATGTAGTGTAACCACAGCAACAGACGTGTGATGCAAACACATGAATAGTATCCTTTGCACAATTCAATGAACACATAAATCAACTTACACCTGCTAGCCGATGGGTCTTACATGCGAACAGCACGGTATTTTTAAGAGAAGTCACGTGCAAAGCTTTTCAGTTCACATGAAGTTACGGTCGACCGCAAGTCTTTCTAAGGTCGACCGTAACTTTTTTAGCGCTATTCACGAAGCTCGCGTAACTTTAAGGAAGTACGTAAAGTCTTTACTTTATTAAAGGAGCTGGACGTCCAAGTTGTAAACACTCACTCACTGTTCCCTATCCACGCGACGCCTGCGGTGCTGCCACCTATTGTCGGTGATATGTACTGACGTGAATATCGTGAGTGAGTTGCATTGGACCGGGCACCAGTCTAACGATCACGGGGCGCTACTGGTGCTGCCACCTTCACGAAGGATTAAAACTAGTTTGCTGGCCACTGTTTGTAAACAAACCAGTTTGTTTACAACTTGGACGTCGAGCTCCTTTAAGTGAGCTCGGGAGCACACGTAGGCCATCCGTAACTCCTCCGAAGTCATTCTTGGTGGGCAGTACAAAACGTTGAGCTTTGGCGGCAACGTTTTTCGTACTAGAGGAGGAAAACCGTCGGGCACTTCGCCGCAAACGGGTGTTTCTGACCGATTTCATCCATTTGCCGAGTACGACGATATATCGGGTGTCCCAAAAAAAGTAAACCGCTTTTTTGACAAGTATTTTCTCAGCGATAGATAAACCGAATTCATTGGAAATTTTCACAGAGTAACCTTAGGGTATCATCAACAAGTCTGCGAAATATCTAGGAGATCGGTCGCAAATTATGCGAGTATTGTCAAATTAAAAACAGCATATCAACACCTGCATGAANGCCTTGTCTTTTAAGGCGAGCTAAAAAGCGCATGCGCCTCGCAAACAATAGAATTTCTATTGTTTGCAAGGCGCATGGACTTTTTAGCTCGCCTTAAAAGACAAGGCCTGACTTAGTACAAGAAAAATAGTACTTGTGGATTTTTCCCTATACGGCGAAAATGGGACGATGTTTCCCGTCATACACGGTGAAATAAATTCCTAATATTTCGTATCGTGTACGGAAATGGTAGAGCAATTTGCTAATACGAGTTCCACAATTCTTATTATCCCCTTCGATGTGAAATTCTCTGAGCGACTTCGCCCTTCTGTTCGGACGTGGTCATCGTGCTAGCCAGTACGCGAATGAACCACATGCTTTGCCAAACGTGTATACAAGTGCCCTCAAACAGCTACATCACGACACTCAGTGCTGTAATTGATCGAATGTACGAATAGAAAAGGTCTATCAAAATTGGCTTCGCGCAAGTGAATAGATTATTGTTCATTTACGTGAGACTTAGTCAAGCATTTCCTGAGAATTCCCTCCGCGGCTTTTGTGAATAATGCCCGTTGTACACGGTATGATTTTTTTGTACTAAAAATTATAAATGAGGCTCATGAAGGGTGATTTCGGTCATAGGCTACCGATTGCCTTGCTGAAAGGCATTGTGAACACCCATTTAGGCCCCATTTATAATTTTTAGTACAAGAAAATCCTACCGTGTACAACGGGCATAAAGTGTAACTCATACGTAACCTTTCCGTAAAATAGGCCTACGGATGACTACCGCATACGTAAACTGACCTATCTTAGAAACCTTTGTGAATAAGCCCCCAGACCATTAGCCACATGTAGTGCGGACGTGTTGTTAGTGGACAGCAACTTTGTGGCCGTTGTCAAAAGTAACCACGACAGCCACTCTATAACGCACCATTCCCTAAAAGGTGCTCGCGCTGCTTTCGTCGTAAGGAGTGCCCTTAGGCTGGGTTTACATCGAGGCACACGCGACACGGACACGCAGGCGAACAATGGCTTCACAAAGGATTCATCACCATGAAACCTTTGTTCGTCTCCGTGTTCGTGTCGCGTGTGCCTCAATGTAAACCCAGCCTAAGATCATTCATTTCGCATTTCCAGCCCTGTTTCATAGAGTGATGTTTGCCGCTGTCATTTTGTTGAACACTGTTGTAACTACAGGCTGTGCTTACCGTAAGTATGCTAATTTACATGTAGAGAAATTTCAAAGGTGCGGTCGGCGAGACAGCGTTGATTCTCAAATGCACGGATCGATACCTGTATTTACGGATTTTAAGTCCCGCAGGCGTAAGCCGCGGTCATGGTGGTCCGAATCATTCTCCTCGCACACTGTAAAAAATCGTCCGTTTTCATGGGTACGGAACCGTGGGTACATAGCACCATGGGAACACTAAACTCACTCCCAGTGTCCAATTTTAAGCCCATTTCCCAAGGGTCCGCTGTACCCATCATACGGGTACATACAACTCGAAGTGAGTTTAGTGTTCCCATGGTGGAATGTGTGCCCACGGTTCCGTACCCATGAAAACGGACGATTTTTTACAGTGATGGTTGTCACAACATTCTTCATCGTACGCTTGCTTTCCTTACAGCTGTATTTCCCGTGCCATCCGGCTACACCCATCGGTACGGTGATTGTAATGGTCATGACATATTCATGGCACGCAAGATGCCTTTCTCACTGTGTCTGGGGCTCTGCAGCAAGGTGTCGAACTGCCATAGCGTTCTGTACAGAGTGGAGGCATGTTTCTTGAAATCGCACATTTGCTCGCAGCTACGTTACGCGGGGTCTAAATATCATAATCAATATGATAAAAAAGGTAATTTGTTGCCGAGTTGTTGACCTTGACCACCGGCATGACGCCTGTCGTTGCGAATATTTTGAACTCCGTCACATTTCTGGTGTCGAGGGCCATCTTTCACCACATGGGGCATACCCTCGTTGTTATGTCAGACATTATCCACGACCGTTTGAACGTAGTGCTTCGTGTACATGTCTTTCTCGTGTAGCGCGATGACCATATATGGCACACGTTGTGGTTAGTTTGCGGTTTGAGGTCGAAAAACGCGAGCACTAAATTAGAAGTACACAACAAGTATTCTCCCCGCAGATTCAACCTTGATTAGGTAAGAAGTGACGCTAAAAAGTTACAGAAGCTTTTCTTGATCCGTCAAGAATAAACGGTGATTTTTGACTTTAACCTGTTGTCAATAGAAATTCATTCCTCTTTTGGCATTGTTCGCCCTTTATAATTTGTGTGAATGGGAGGTACGTTGTATTGTATTTCATTGTGTGGGCCTACTCGAAACGGGTGCCGATAATTAGAAATATTCGCAAACTGATTCTTCATGAAGCAATCGACTTTAGCTTAGTGAGAGATCCCTGCACACACTACAGAACGATTTTTAGCTCACCCGTGAGCTTTAGTCGTCAGTCAGCGTCCGTCGTCCGTCGTCGTCGTCGTCGTCCGTTAGCAGGGCACGTTTCGTAACCGCTGGAGCTATTGATCTGAAACTTGGTACATATATACCCCTAGGTCTGATGACCTATGACACCAAGTTTCGGTCCGGTTCGATTCTTGGCTTGGCCTCCAGGTGGCCAAAACCAAAAACACAAAAAGTGCAATAACTCCTTAACTAATGACTGGATCATCTCCAAATTTTTATCATAGGTGTATCAAATTAGGATACATAACATACACCGTGGAGAATCGCCAACGCAGTAGCCGAGTTTCTCAGGTGGCAGCGCTGTGATCCGAGTGAAACATGGCGGCTCTGTCACATATCGATGTGTGTGTTGCCGACTAAAACGCGAAAAATAGAGAGTTTCGGTCGAGGTGAGCGAGTTTATGTAAATTCGAGGATGATCTAGTGATAATTTGCAATTGAACAAGCCGAAATATAGGTGCTGAAGGAGTGTTGTTTCTTTGTTTGAAGTGGAAATGTTCGTTGTGTTAGGCCGGTTGTTTGATTGACGGCAGTTCCACGTAGTGACACTTGAACTTTTCCACTTCAAATGTAAAATCGACCACGTAATTCCAATAAAGGAAGCTTTAGATTAATAGACGATAAACTGGAGGTCATCCTCGGCATAGTCTAAGTGTGTGTATCTTTCATCTTCGGTACTTTGCTCCCCACTTTGGAGTTGACATCCTCAACATTCGTGATACAGCCGCCATNTGTATTAGAGGGGTACCTTCAAAAATACCGAGTTTCGGCCCGATCGGACATCCAATATGGCCGCCAGGTGGCGTAACCTGAAAATCATCCAAGTGCTAAAACTCAGGAACGGCTTGACCCAGAGTGCTCAAACTTGATATTTACCTCCCTCTTGATGACCTTTACAAGCACGTCAAATTTCGGCCTGATTAAACTTCCAATATGGCCGCCAGGTGGCGTAACCCGAAAATCATTAGATGTGCTATAACTCAGGAACGACCTGACCCAGAGCGCTCAAATGTGCTATGTGGCTCCCTCGAGATGACCTTTATGTGCATGTGAAGTTTTGGCCGGATCGAACATCCAATATGGCCACCAGGTGGCATAAGCCCAAAATCATTGAAGTCCTGCAACTTGGGAATGACTTGACCCAGATTGCTCATAACTGACATGCACCTCTCTCTGTCATTACACTATTATGTTCAAACGAGTGAGCACATGGTCCATGGACCATTTCATTTAAGATAGTCTTCTACTGTCCCAAAAATGGCATGAAACTTTGATATGGGCGTACACATGGATTTACGGCCTATTGTAAGTTCATGCTAAATAGGTATAAAGGGGAAGGGCCTGGCGCCATATTTCCAGTTGTTACCGCTTGGTGTCAGCAGCGCATGGGACCTCACAGCTCATTACAATTGAGAATAAAATCCTCTTCAAACAGCCGTGTATCCTGCCATGAGTTTAAGATTGAGGAAGTTCAGCTTCTTAGGACTGTTTACCTCCCGCTTCTTATCCTTCAGTTGGGGCCGAAAGTTCCAACATAAAAAATTCAACTCAGATTTTCACGAGTGTACCTGGTCCACCTCTAGGTTGAACCAGACTTTACCTCCTAAATCCACTTTTCAGAACCTACCACCAGAGGTGCTCATTTCAAATCGCAAGCGGCGGCACCAACAGGCAAACTGATCCAAACCAAGGACGCCGCACATCTTTTTCCAGAATGTGCGACACACTGTATGCAACATCAACTAAACTGCACCGCATTCGTGGACGACAGAATCATTCGGAAATGTTATCTATTCGACATCATCCAGTTCTCTCTTCCTTTGGACCCAGCTTCTTTTGGAAACAACTCGTTCTGGATTGTCACCGGACGCGTACATGTATATTAAAAAGCATTTTGCGATCTCTGCCATTGCTAAGTATATTGCATGGTACGGGTTTTCAAATTGATCAAGGTACCGGTGTATTATAAATCACTTTCATTGAGAAATCTACGCAGTGTCCATCCGCTACGCGGCGCTGGTATCGATCAGACCGAACTGTTGGGGATTTTGTCAAAAGTGCATGCGTGCAATAATTGCACGGAATGCAAGGTTGTCGGTTTCTGGTCAGTTTTTCCCCCATTAAGGCCTACCGATACGTAAGCTCTCGCGCCCAAATGTGAGCGACCCGGCCAGTTGTAGTTTTCGTAAATTCCTGGAGGCGTCTCTGCATACATGTACCTGTGACTGAAAAAAAATGCCAGCTAAAAGAATTATCAATGAAACGTCTGCATGTATTTCGGAATGGAGGGATGCAGTCCTAAAAGTCCCTCCATTCCGAAATAAACGGCTACCGACGGTATCTTTGATATTGGTTCACGCGGCCCTATAGTCCCTTTAAGTGGCCATTATATTGGGTCCAAATTGAGCTTTCGACGGATTTTTCGGCACTAAAACATTAGCGTATCTCAAGACAATGAGCTGGGATATGTTAGTTTTTATGACTAGAAGTGTCCCGGCTATTTATTTTGGCGATTATTTCACGATTAATACGTTTTTTTCGGTATTTTGTGGTTTTTATGCCCTCGCTTCAAAAGAAGCGGGGGCATTATGTCGTCACCCGTTACGTCCGTCCGTCGTCCGTCGGCGGCGTCGTCTGTCCGTCTGTAGTCCGTTAAACTGGCACGTTTCGCAACCGCAAGGCCGAGGGTCATGAAAGTTGGTGGAGGGGTAGGCCCTAGGAAGGACTCGAAACCGGACCAAAAATTTTTGCGATCTGACCTACATTCTGCTCTCCAGGGGGCATTTTCCGTAAAATGGAAAACCCCAATAACTCGGTCCAGATGCAATATATCAAACTGAAATTGATAGGGTATGAAGCCTGATTTCTGGTACACCAAGTGCGATGGAAATTGGTTCGAAATTTGTTCTCTAGGGGGCGCTAGGTGATAAAATAGAAAACAGCACTATTTAAATTTCCCGCGCCAGTAACTTTGACATGTTGGATGCTCTTTTGTTCATGGAATGAGGAATCATGGGAAATGTCGTGTGCTTGCACAAAGTGAATCGAGATGAAATATACTAGCCCTAAATGCCAGGCCTAGAATACTATTAGGATACAATAGGGGTCTAAAGAGTGTTCCAAAATATGGCACACATTCTTCAACACAAGTCACTAAGCCAAGGTAAAAATTACCGATAGGGGCCTACATACATGTAGACATGGTAGATAGGCCTACTGCCAAGACATGCACATCTTCCTTTTCTCTTTTCAGCATGAAGATGAAAATAACCAAAGTTTTCAAACGAGATTGCACCCAAAAGATCCATCTTGCAACCTACTGCCATAGGACTTGATGTTGTTGGCTACAAACTAAAACAAGAGATGTCTGCAGTCGACAACAGTCATGATGGAATCTGGAGCAGCGAGGGTTATGTCACGTACAACATGAACATTAGTTAAGACTGCCCATCCTCACAGATGGGCGGTCTTCATCGGTTTTACTGATGTTCTCTCTCTGGATCTCTCTCTCTCCTCATCCAATTCTGTGTTGTCCCCAAGATAACTCAATAAATACGACGAGTATCAAGATGCCATTGCGTGTATTGATAAATCAACATATCAGCTACAAGCCTATTGATTCCTATTGAAATCGAAAGCATAATAAACTTGTTTTTGGCGATGAATTAGTTGTCTGTTTTTCACTTTATCTGGCATGATCCCATGCCATGCACGATAAACCTTTTTTTCACACACACTCATGACAGTAGTGGAGATGCACCATCTCCGCAAAGCCCGGGACCATCCATCCTCTGTCATTCATCATTGAGCAGTACGGTTTTCTGGGGCCTGTTTCATAAAGTGAATTTAAGCTAATGGTACCATTAACTCAATGCATTTTCCATTTGGTTAAAGCAAAGTCACTTTATCAAACAGGCCCCAGATCTCTATCTGCACTAGCCTATAAATTTGTATTTTTGTAATAGGAGCAGTTGACACCTTTGGTCAACTCGCTGACAGCGAGTTGTTTTTGTTTTTGTAGTATTTTGGAGTGTTTCTGTAGTATTATGGCTTTGTTCTTTTAGTACCTATGCATCTCTTCAGTATATACGGTGAATAAAGCTTTCGTAATTCGTAATTCGCTCCTATTTCAACCTCGTACCCAGAGATTCGTTACGCTCGGGCCGAGGTTGTAGATCGCTCCATCAACCTCGGCCGAGCGTAACTAATCTCTGGGTACGAGATTGCTCCTATTTGTCAAATAGATGCGGTATAAACTGTGAAATTATACCACCAAATGCCGTAAAAAGTACCAAAAGAAAGTACCGGTACGCTTAACTTAAGTCGTCTTTCAGGTGAGAAACAGGCATAATTTCTTGGTAAAACCTGCTGGTCTTCCAGAAGTTGTAGTGCACTATTTCACAAGTGCGGAGGAAAAACTATTCAGTCATGTCAGTCGGCCCCTCTCGAGCATGCGCACTTAGGCTATACCGATTTATGGAAGCGAATGGTGAGGCATTTCATCATGCTACACGCTGTCGAAATACATGAAATAGGCCTGTAATGTCAAAGTAACGAAGATTATGAAGATAGGCCTACATCGAATCGAAAGTGTTGAATGCAATGCCACATGCACTGCGCCTAATTCCCGTCGTTTTCAATTTAACATGCTGAACACGAGTGTTTCCTTCGATCGCCAAACTTGTGCAAACACGAGGCCAACGTGCCGTGCACCATGTGCACCGACCATGTGGCATGTGCACGCTGTGCCATGTGTGCAGTGCACGTGACATGCGTGAAGTAGTCAGTGTGGCAGCCAGTCCAAGCCTAACATGCGGTCGCGCAGGCCTATTTCGTTTGCGACAAAGGCTAATTTTATCCGGCAATACAAATATTGAAATTTAATTTTTAAATGGTCCTCTCTAGGCCTAGTCCTAAGACTAGCGTAGACCTAGTTATTATAGGCCTAGGCCTTTCGTCAGTCAGAATTCGCTCAGCCTACGGTACGGTAGGCTACCCCAACTAGCTAGGGGGGGGGGGGGCTGGTCCTAGGCCTCATAGTGTAGGGCCTACCCCACCCATGCATGATATGTAGTTAACATGTGTTATGTTGGCCATTATGATGGATGGTCATGATCATGGAATGGATGGCCCTGCCCTAATCACAAAAACCTGAATTAGCCTGACGCCTGTCCTAGGCACCCGCACCCAGACGATGATTTGACAAGGACAGTAGGCCTAAAAACAACTAGGCCTAGGGGCCTATAGGCCTATAGGCCTACCAAACTATGTCGCAATTGATTGTGACCAGTGACTTATCAGGCCATTACGGCCATGTTGGAGTCTCATGGCACACATGCACAGTGTATCCCACACGACAATAACAACATTATGGCCGCCGACTGGACTAGACTGGTCGCCGGTCTATAAATATAAAATATATAGACCGGTACTGCCTGCGGGTTTCTTGGCGTTTATTGGGCAACGTGAACCGCCAATCGGCTACGGTACTTGTTTATTTTTAGAACGGGGATACCCTCTGGGCTGTCATGGCGGCTTCGTGCCAACAAAATATGGACAACACGATGGAAAATGCCACAAAAACACCAAACATGCCAAAATGCTCCCACATTCTACCGCCGAAACACCGCAGAAACGTGCCGAAAGCATTTGTGCTGCCTGTGGGCAAATTAGGCCTACACTCTAAAAACTGAAGTGTTAAATATAACACTAAAAGAGTTAAATTCAACACTTTCCAAGTGTGCGAGCAGGGACAATACTTATAGTGTTATCGTAGCACCTGATGAAGTGTGACACTTTCTAGCACTTGTGCAAGTGTTACAAATGTAACACTTACAAGTGTAGGTGTCAACACTTGCAGTTGTTATTGCAGCACTTCATAGAGTAGTCTTTGTCACAGTGTAGGGATAGCTCCAACACTTAAGAGGTGTTACTTTAAACCTTGGTGGGGTCAGTAATTTACACCTTTCAGGTGTTGCCTTAACACCTCAGGATGTTGATACGGGCCTGTATGAGCCTTACCAAGTGTTACTTCAACACTTGGAAGGGCTGTATTTTCACCTCCAATGTGATGTTTGCACACACATTGCATGTACCATAAACTACAATGAGTCAGTTTTATAAAGTCTAATTCATAATTGTTTATTTCATTTATCAATCAAACTACATGTATAGATCATCTATATAGGTAATATCTGATAATGCACAACCCAGTTTTGATTTGTATCCATGTACAGTTACATCAGTAATGTCAGCATTGCAATCTTTTGATCTTAAAAATGTTTAAATATTCTTTACATATTCAATATTCAATGAAAAATCAACAACTGAATTCAATCACTGAAGTAAAACAATACATGCCAACTACATATAGATGCTTTTCATACAATGTCAGACTTATTCCAGTTCTTCAACAGTGAATCGTTTTTTCCCACTCAGGAGTAGACTTTGTGCTTGTAACTGGTCTAGGTGTTGGTGGCTCAGTGAATTGGGGGTAAATCCGCATCCGAATCAATATCCAAGTCACAGCTGACAGTCACTGACAGTTGTCTCTGGTTTTAACGATGTGGGAACTTCCTCGCGTGTTGCTTTTCGTCTGCTCTTTTGTTTTTCGTTCCGTTTGCTACGTCGCTTTCCTTTGCCCTCTTCACGATGCCTTCCCATCAAATCTGATCTGTAAGTGTAAGGGGAACAGAGACATTACAAAAAACCCAAATTGAATGCGTGTGTGTGGAGGATGGGTTCACTCCTTTCATTTTCAATAAACCACTTCAGTTTAACGTCATTATGAAACAGTCTTCTAATCTCAGCGGACAGGATCGTGAATTTCAGGGTGGGTGGGTGTCACATATTATTGTCATTGGAACCGCCACCCATCTCTGATAAATAAGACGCCGGTATCGTGAATATCACTCACCCATTCTCATTTTACAGAGCACCAGGATCAGGAAAGAAACTTGTCAATAAAGTGTGTCTGTATTGTGGGGGGGAGAGGGGGTCACTCATTATTGATTTTTGAATCCAACCGCCACCCATCTCTGATAAATAAGACGCCAGGATCGTGAATATCACTCACCCATTCTCATTTTACAGAGCACCAGGATCAGGAAAGAAACTTGTCAATAAAGTGTGTCTGTATTGTGGGGGGGGGAGAGGGGGTCACTCATTATTGATTTTTGAATCCAACCGCCACCCATCTCTGATAAATAAGACACCAGGATCGTGAATATCACTCACCCATTCTCATTTTACAGAGCACCAGGATCAGGAAAGAAACTTGTCAATAAAGTGTGTCTGTATTGTGGGGGTGGGGGTGGGGGCACTCATTATTGATTTTTAATCACACCGCCTTACTTTGTCGGGTGGGGTCCGGTGGGGGGTTAATAAGGTCAACATCACGGGGACGGGGTGGTGGGCAAACTCACTTTCACCTAGAATTCTAGATACAAACCAGGCCAACAGGACCTGGCACATGTGGGGCCTATTTATAGGCTAGCCTAGCTAGGCCTACGCCCTAGGCCTAGGTGACCCCATCCGGGGTCAACCAAGATGACGGACGCTGTGGCAAGTTCTGTCCTGGTGCTCTTTCTTTTCGTAATTTTATACGGTTTTTACTCAAGTACTGTTTTTATAAAGCAGCAGGAAATGAAAGCTAGTGGTAAAGACTCGATACATACGAATTCTGACGATCGAATCGTACAATCTTTGGTGAAAACAGACTTTTTATACCGGAGATTTGGACTGGACACTGCGCCCTCGTTCGGTCAACATCGGAAACAGAAGCTCCATTTAAAAACATGGCGGCGTCAGATTGTAAGTCCAATAAAATATTTGGCTGACCTCGAGATTAACCCAGGGCCACCAAAAAGGACTGTTACCTTCAAATATCCGTGTGGGCAATGTACGAAGCCGGTGAAGCGGAACCAAAAGGGGATCTGCTGTGACGAATGCGACGTGTGGTATCACGTTTCTTGCCTTCCGGATGCCATACGTATCACGACGGCTGAGTACGAACAGCTTGCTACCAATGCCAACGAGGACTGGTACTGTTACTACTGCCAGATACCTCAGTTTTCTGACTCGTTTATGGCTGACCTGATAGAAAGGGATCCAGGAACCACTCCGAGTGACAACGATATAATACATGATGACGATTATGCCAATGACAATACGTCAGTGTCACTGGAGGAGGACCGGCACCCGTATGAAGATTTACGGAACATTAGGAAGGCTAACCCAAAACGGACAATTTTCATGCAACTCAACATTAATAGCATGCAATGGAAATACATGGAGTTGCTAGGTATCCTACACGAGAACTTGGTCGACGTGCTGGTTGTGAACGAATCCAAATTGGATGCATCTTTTCCTGATGCACAATTTGAGGTATCGGGTTATAACCTGTATCGACTCGATCGAAATCGAAGCGGTGGTGGAGTTATGATATACGTGCATAATAGCTTTCCCTCCAGAAAGCGGGACCATCCTAAACCGAGTAACCTCGAAGCGATTAGTGTCGAGATTGCTATAAATGACGAGAGGTGGCTCCTAGTTGGTGCATATCGTCCACCTTCTGGGTCTACGCCGACCTTTCTACACGATGCCACTGCTATGCTGGACCACCACTTGAGGGATTTTGATATGATTTGCTTGATGAGCGGCGACCTGAACTTTGACTTACTGGATCAGAGGAAAGAGCGCCGCTCGCAGAGCTACTTCAATTGTTCGCTATAACGAATTTAGTGCGGGACGCTACGTGCTATACGAAAAATGCACGTCCATCATTGATAGACGTGTTCTGCACTACACAACCGACTGCATTCCTGAAGGCTACTACAATGGACATTGGGATTAGTGATGTGCATAACGCAGTTTTGGCCATTACCAAAGGCAATAGAACAATCCCACATCCGAGGCAAATTGCCTACAGAAGTTTAAGGAGCCTCAACAAGGACGAACTTATATCAGACCTGGCAGCAGCCCCTTTCCAGGTTGCTGAAATCTTCGATGACGTCAATGATGTTTACTGGGCCTATGAAACTCTGCTGAAAGATGTCGTGGACACTCATATGCCCATTAAACATCGGCGTCAGCGACGGAAGGAGGCACCTTTCATGAACGGGTCTCTGCGTCGGGCAATTAATCATAAACATTCACTTCGTAGAAAAGTTATTAAAAATAGGAGCCACTTTAATTGGGAGAGATATCGTGTACAGAGGAATCTGGTTACGACTGAGCGTTGGCGATTACTTTGTGGAGAGATGCTCTGGTGGGCCACAATCGAAAGATTTTTGGCCCACCATAAAACCATTTTTGACAAATAAGGGCAGTCAACGGGACTGTAGTGTGACCTTGTGTGAGAATGAGAGTATTGTAAATGATCAGGAAAGTCTGTGATATATTCAATGACTTTTTTGGAAAGTGTGCTCAGAATATTGGCACTGTGACGTGCCTCAGGAGATACCTGTCGACCACCCAAGCATGACGGCCATAAGCAAGATCATGGAGGGATGTGGGGGGTATTTTTCCTTCCGCCCAGTCACTGCTGGGGAGGTCGGCAGGTACCTCGACATGGTACCGGCTCGTAAAGCCACGGGTATTGACGGCTTGTCCGCAAACTTGCTAAAGATTGTGAAGTCTGTGATAGTGTCACCATTGACGAGAATAATGAATCTGATGTTCGAGAAGGGAGTGTTCCCAGATAGTTTGAAGATTGCTCGTATTACCCCAGTATTTAAGAAAAATGATCGGCTGGATAAAACCAATTATAGACCGGTCAATGTGTTGTCTATTACGTCCAAGCTGTTTGAGCGGGCGATGTCCACTCAGCTTGGAGAGTATTTTGAGGGCATTTTCGACTCGCATCTCTCAGCGTACAGACCTGGTTATAGCGGCATGGAGAAAACGCGGAATTCCACGGAATTCCGCTAGACATAATTTGGTGGTCTGCAGTTTATACAGTACTATTAACTGGTGTGAAACTTGTCACGTGGATCATCCCCTCCCGTCTCCTCCCCTTATCTCTTATCATATTGGCACTAGCCTAAATACGAGGTAGCAAGGTGGTTGAGCTACAGAAACAATCCCGCTGTGGCTGCATTCCAACTGCTTTGCTTGGCCTTGTTATTTCAATATTATTATATGCTACATGTGTTAAGGCCAGTGTATAGTTTATTCCATTGTTAAAAGCTATCATTACAGTTACGGAATCTTGGCGGATTTCCGTGGAATTCCGCGTTTTCTCCATGCCGTGGTTATAGCTGTCAGTCAGCTTTACTGTCGCTAACAGAGGAGTGGCGCAGGGCCATTGATGAGAGAATGCATGTGGGGGCAGTCTTAATGGACTTGTCCAAAGCATTCGACTGCCTGCCCCACCAGTTGATTGCCTCCAAGCTGGGTGGATATCGGGTCGGCTCGGCAGCGGTGGACCTGATATGCAATTATTTAACGGGGAGAAAACAGTGTGTACAGTTGGGTGGTTGCAGAAGCGATTTTTGTGAAATAACTAAGGGTGTCCCACAGGGCTCCATCCTTGGGCCACTGATTTTCAACATTTTTATAAATGATACCTTATCATTCACCAATGCATCTAGTCTTACCAATTATGCTGATGATAATACACTGAGCTATGCTCATAGAGACCTTGGTGTGTGGAAATCAACCCTTGTAGGCAGCGAGCAGCAGACCCTCTGCGTCAAGGGGGTGAATATCAGGTGTACCAACCATGTCAAACTGTTGGGAGTCAAGCTTGACTCTCAACTAAATTTCGATGCGCATGTTACCGATATATGCACGAAGGCATCAAGACAGTTAAACGTCTTGAGACGCATTGGCCGTTATTTAAATCCCGAATGTCGCAAAGTTATATACAGTAAACCTCGCGTAAGTCGCCGGCGTCTAACCCGCCAAAGCGTCAAAGTCGACGCGGTTGAAAAGGTCCCAATTTCTTGTAAAGTCTGGCAACATCTAACTTCGACCTAATGGAATGCGGAAGTCGTGTAATGTGACAGAGCTTTGCGGTTTATAATCATGCCTGTCGATCACTTGTGGTCGTTCCCCGATTGTTCGCGTTGTCCACCGGTCATTCAATAGCCGCGTGTGATTAAAGGTCCGTGGAAAATCCAACGATCAATTTTCTAGCTTCCGCATTCCATTAGGTCAAAGATAGATGTTGCCAGACTTTAATGATATTTCCCATAAGTTACCTTCGCTAAGTCGCCATTCCTAAGTCGTCAAAGTGCCTAAGTCGTCATAAATATCTTGGTCCCAACTACTTATAAACAATACTTTTCGCCTTGCGTAAGTCGACACGCGACGATCGCGGCATAGCTTCGAATGGGAAGTTGAAATCGGGATTCTCCATCACTCGTACCGCAATCAGAAACTTTTTCATTTTCCCTAAAGGGAAGCTTTCTCCTGAACACATGGGACGTCTGCTTCCCAGCTTTTGCACTACACAACAGCTGGCGTTCCCATTCAGCGAAACATCTACTGATCGCTGTGGTGGAGAGCGCCAGCGAAAATGGCATGGCAACTATTCATCCACCAAATGCGTCTCAAAAGATCAAAATATATCTATCTCACTTCACCACCAATTGCAGGCCTATCTGGTATTAACCCATTGTCAACAAGTAGGTCTAATACAACATCCATCTCGACTCCTAAGTGATATAGGCCTATTAACCCCTTCCCATCTGATGCGAGGGTCCGTGATTTCGAGTCGGGCGGAGAGTTAGTACCGGACTACTTAAAGCCCAGTTGAGCCAAGGTAGTCATGTTTGGTATCCAACTAAAGGTAATGAAGTGTAGGTTTGAAGTGACCTACTTTCATGACCTTGTGACCTACTTAAAGACCAGCTGAGCCAAGGTAGTCATGCTTGGTATCAAACTAAAGGTAATGAAGTGTAGGTTTGAAGTGACCTACTGCCATGACCTACTGACCTACTTAAAGACCAGTTGAGCCAAGGTAGTCATGTTTGGTATCAAACTAAAGGTAATGAAGTGTAGGTTTGAACTGACCTACTTCCATGACCTAGTGACCTACTTAAAGACTAGTTGAGCCAAGGTAGTCATGCTTGGTATCAAACTTAGGGTAATGAAGTGTAGGTTTGAAGTGACCTACTGCCATGACCTAGTGACCTACTTACAGACCAGTTGAGCCAAGGTAGTCATGTTTGGTATCAAACTAAAGGTAATGAAGTGTAGGTTTGAACTGACCTACTTCCATGACCTAGTGACCTACTTAAAGACCAGTTGAGCCAAGGTAGCCATGTTTGGTATTAAACTAAAGGTAATGAAGTGTAGGTTTGAACTGACGTACTTCCATGACCTAGTGACCTACTTAAAGGCCAGTTGAGCCAAGGTAGCCATGTTTGGTGTCAAACTAAAGGTAATGAAGTGTAGGTTTAAAGTGACCTACTTCTTCCATGACCTAGTGACCTACCTAAAGACCAGATAAGTCAAGGTGTCATGCTCTTTGTTTTTTATACCGGTAATAAAATCCATTGGACACAGTCAGTTTACAGTTCAACCTCTCCTTTAGCATGCTTCATTACACCTACAACTACACCTCAAGTCAACTGTCAGCTGAGCGCCAGGCCCATGGGCCTCTTGTTTCTGTTGATCCTGAATGACAAGGACTGGTGTATTTGTTTCAATTATAAGATGTCTCTTTTCCGTGGATGACAAGTTGAAAACGTGTCAATTGACAAGATAGACCCTGACAATTTCAGCATATGGCTGAGAACGGGTTCCAGCTTGTCAGTACGACAAGAAATTTTTTAGAGTCTGTGCAGGTATGACTAGGTCAGAGACACGTACTGCTGCATCTGTCTGCGTGCTTCGTTTCTTAGGCAACAACCAAAACTCTTTCGAAATGGAGTGGAAAGAAGGAGCATGATCCAATGTAATCCAATTCATTCAATAAATGCTTCGCCTGGGGAAGGCTGATAACCATTGATCTTTGGAGCAAATCGATTAGTGCGATTTTCCATCACCGTGAGTTAACAATTCCTATAAACTATTACGATTTCGCTCCCGGTGAATCGAAACAGCTTTTTCGATGAGTTTAGGAGCTACTTTTGCGAAATGTCCGAGGGAAAAGAGGAGTTACGACACTTGTAGGACAGGTCGATTTACTTACATTTAAGTGGATATCAAGATTTCGTTCCCGATGAGTGGAAAGAAATTTTTCGATGTCTTTTTTGAGTTCATCTGACAAGGTGTGCAGGGAAAAGGGCAGTTAATAGAGAAGCTTTCTGAGATTTGTTGTGACCGGAGACGTATTATTGACATCGTTCGCGCAGTGGATTGCCTTGGTCACAGAGGAATAGCGTTTTTTAAGTGGCCGAAACTGAACAAATCAGCTCGTTTCACAGCGACGAATCTGGTGAGTATGTGGTGTAAGTTGGATGTTTTAGTGTTTTTGCCAGTTTCAGTGCTCTGACAGCAGTGTTCGAGCATTGGCTGGGATGCAAGGAACGGTACGCACATTTTCTACCGCTGCAGAAGTTACATTTTTATTCCATCGCAAACCAGCTTGGGCTAGACGCCTTGGCGTCTTTGGTAGGCCTATATACGTGTACATCGACTGCCAAATGGATATTCAAAGATAGCATGCAATTGAAATTAATATGTTACGAATACGATTTGCGAGACTCATATACACACCCTTATGCCAAGCTGGATAGATGCACACATGGGTAGGGGGGATATCTGAAAAGCTACATGTAGGAATCCGCTGCTGATTTTCTGCTTTGCGACTTGATTTGCAACTCGGTTGCGTTGCAATTGGGAACTCGATCGCCGTAGTAGACGAGCTATTAGGGAGGTTTCCCAAGCGCCCGGTTAGGCCATACGACGACGTTTATCTAATTGGGTATACCCACACAATAGATAAACGTCGTCAACGGGCCTAACCGGACGGTTGCGAAACCTCCCTAATAACGTGATTTCCGCCACTGGCGAAATGTGATCGATTTCAGGTCGGCAACCGGTCGGCGACCGGTATCAGTTCTTTGCGGATCACAGATGGCAGGTTGCAAAGCAAGTCGCAACGCAGAAAATCAGCAGTTGATTCCTAGCTGTAGGGCCCTTTCATGCAAATTTTTAGCGCGGCGATACCGCAACCACTATTGGTTATGAACAAAGGGTGAGGTATCGTGTTGTTTGAAATTCGGGGGAATGGATCCCTTTACCCTCAGTTCCCCCAGTCTCCAGATTTTGAAGATGCAAATTAATAACAAAAAAGGTCACATTTGCATAATATGTTGTTTACATTCCAGATCTTTTCCTGGTATGGGGAAAAATTACACCCAGGTGGAGCCACCAAATGGCATTTACGACCTTCAAGCGGTGCTCGTGTTCATCATCATGCTTCTTACCATAGTAGGAAATGCGCTGGTAAGTTAATAAAGAGTTTTCGCAAAGCCACGAAACGCCAAAACGCGGACCTCTATCCTATTGTTCGCTGCTCCGATCGCGGCATCAAACAATGGGATTGGCGTTCACGCTGGCGTTTCGGAGACTTTGTGAAAACTCTCTAAAGAGTGTACATACTGCGTATCATTTTTTCTTATAAACTACATAAAATAATGGAGGTTGTCTATAGAACCGACCCTGGCCTACATGTAGTACTTCATATTACTTGTAATATTTGCTTTAACTTTACAATCACATTTGCAGGTATTCGTCGTTGTCTATCGAACGGAAAGCCTAAAAAGTGGTACTGGTTTATCGGTCTTCTCCTTGTCAATGGCCGACTTCTTCCGTGGTCTCACCGTGATGACCTACGTCCTAGCAACATCCATCAAGCATGGTAACATCACGCCTGACGTTGTTGCATGCAACTTCGGTGGATTTGCCAACACCTTGTTCCTCAGTGCCAGTCTTCTCACTCTTGCTGCTGTTTCGATAGATCGGTACGTAAGCCGACACAATGACCGTTTTCCCCTGAAAGCCATGTTGAGTACGAAATCCTTGTGTGATTTTCACTGGCACAGCGTCAGGCTTGTCTTAAGAGAAACTACAGGACCTAGCTCCTCCAACATTATCGTATCAAAAGCTCCGTCGGTACTTCGATTCGAAGATACCGGTATATGTACCTACGGTGGCCCATAGAGCTCATTGATGAAAAATATTTGCATTTGGATTTTTTACCGAGGTTTGAACATTTTTCTTGGGGGTTTGTAAAATCTTTAGAAGTTCTCACCGCGGTGAAAACCGGTGGGAACGTTTTCACCGCGGTGGAAACATTCTCACCGCGGTGAAAATCATTTTCACCGCGGTGAGAATGATTTTCACCGCGGTGGAAATGATTTTCACCGCGGTGGAAACATTCTCACTCCGGTGAAAGTGGTTTTCACCGCGGTGGGAACATTGTCACTGCGGTGAAAATCGTTTTCACCGCGGTGGGAATGTTTTTACCAAAGTGGAAACGTTTTCACCGCGGTGAGAACTTCTAAACATTTTCCAAACCCCCAAGAAAATAATCAAACCTCGGAAAAAAAGGCAAATGCAAAAATTTTTCATCAATGAGCTCTACGGGCCACCGTAATGTACCATCAGCCTGCTGTGTGGCCAGCAATGCCGACTATCACCAACAGGAGAAGTTGGACCCCGGCAATGATAGACCTTTATTGTGGCCGTACAACTGCAATTTTGGTGTATTTCAAGAACTTTGTTTTGTTTTCTTGTCAAAGTCTTTGGCCTTAGGGCCTTACCAACCTAACGATTCAAATGAGAGAACTTTTACATAAGGCCTACATTGTTATCAACATTGGGCTTGGGTCATGTCACTGATATCTTTGGTTTCAATTGCAGGTACATTGCCATTACGGAGCCTCTAAAATACCATCAACTGATGACAGTAACAAGAGCAAGCGTTTTGTTAACATTTGTTTGGATAATATCTTTCCTCAACGCCTTGGCACCACTTCTAGGTTGGTCTTCTTACGTGTTCGTCAGGAGTCGTTCCATCTGTACATTTTCGTGGCTGACGGACGTGTCGTACAGCATAACATCAGTGACAGTATCATACATGGTGCCTTTTCTTATTCTGGCTTTCTGTTACACAAATATCTGCCACGTGGCTCGTCAACAACATCGTAAAATTGCCGCCATTAACCAAATGCACGTTTCCCAGCTCACCGTGAATGCGACATCAGGAGGGGACAGCACACCACCGATCGCACGACAAGCTAGATTCGCACAGCTTATGAGCGTCAAGAAGGAAAAGAAGGCTGCGTTGACGTTGTTTCTTGTCTTCGGCGCTTTCATAATCTGCATAACACCTTCCTATGTCATAACAATTTGGGCTGCGTACAAGTCGGACGATGAAGGGGGCGACGGGATGGCGTTAGCTCTAGCACTCTCCGGAATGGTATCGTACGCCAATTCTGCCGCGAATCCGTTCCTCTACTGTTTTCTAAATAAGGCATTCAGGCAAACGTTTATAAATTTGATACTCTGTCGATACCAACGCACATACTCGATGAGCAACTTAAGTCAGGAACAAGCCCAAAGAGCGTTACACAGACAGTTCAAATTAAGACTGAAGGAGAATGAGTCGTCCATGAGTTCGGCCAGCGAGGACGCAGCCGATGGCCGGAGGAGTACCCCCATCTTCACTACCGATCAGGCGTATTCCCGAACTCCAACAACAGCGGCACCAGCGCGTCCGCTGAGCGGATCTGCAATTACTACAAAACAGAGACGGCCAGGTATGGCCGTCTCGATGCCGCTCCAGCGGGCACTGATGATCGATCGGTTGCTCCGAGCGGATATAAACTTCCCACAGAAAATACAGCAGTGAAGTGTCTGTCGTGGTGTCATCACATTGCAGGGGAATAGCCTAGTTTATACTTCGACGCACGACCATCGCCGGCGACCGACGCGCGTCCTTGCGTTCGACGCCGCCCCGTCGTACGATTTGGTCGGCGTCCGACCGCGAGGCTGTTGTTATTACTTGAGTCGTTTCATAACGGGTCGCCGTCGCTAAAGTACGTTGGACTATGAATCAATTCCGCGAAGTCGGCGTCCAGATTTGATCGGGCGTCGGACGCCGATGGTCTTGCGTCGAAGTATAAACTAGGCTAAAGCCTAGTTTATACTTCGACGCACGACCATCGCCGGCGACCGACGCGCGTTCTTGCGTTCGACGCTGACCCCGTCGTACGGTTTGGTCGGCGTCCGATCGCGAGGTTGTTATTACTGGAGTCGTTTCATAACGGGTCGCCGTCGCTAAAGTACGTTGGACTATGAATCAATTCCGCGAAGGCGGCGTCCAGATTTGATCGGGCGTCGGACGCCGATGGTCTTGCGTCGAAGTATAAACTAGGCTTAAAGCAGGATTTGGAAATCAAGCCTTCAGAGCTCACGGCTACATGTTTGCTGACATGATATTTTC
Organism: Notospermus geniculatus; assembly: GCA_002633025.1. Lineage (NCBI taxonomy): Eukaryota > Metazoa > Nemertea > Pilidiophora > Heteronemertea > Lineidae > Notospermus > Notospermus geniculatus. Next base: position 50,281 of record NMRB01001067.1, on the reverse strand, counting down.
GGAAGTAGGCCTACCCCTACCTGCAATAAAGCAGGCACGTCGACTCGGTGTGTGAGTGTTGAATTGGTGACGGACCAGAAGGATAGCCAACCGAATGATATTACATGTAGTATTTCACTTCAGACGAGCGATCATATCAACTGTTTGACCGAACGTAGAGGGTCCATCGCTTGAACATACGCTGTGGCTTCCATTTTGTCTCGGTCTATACGCATCAGTTTTAAATCTACCAGAGAAACTTTAAGTTGACATCTTCCATTTTTTCTGGAGGACGGAGCGATGTCACAACAAATTGGTAGTTCAGATGTGGCGAGACATCAAAATAAACGGAAATCGTCCAATCGATTCTCCTAAAAACAGAGGTTAATGCCTGTTGCTAATCCGTTGCTGTCATCATCTTCTTTATGTCCCTATACTTTGAGTTCAAAAGCGAAAAATACCGGTAGTATGTTTTTAAAACGTGTTTTTACTCAATTTGTTAGAAGTGTCGCCACCTATTGGTGACTTACATGTATATAGTGAAGCTTGATCTGCCGATGCCATTTATCATATTCAAACTAGAGCGCGTTTATAATAAAATGAAAATGTAGGTTCATTTAAAGTTTGATATGATTAATTATGAAATTCATCTGATTGGTCATGGTGCAATTAGTGAGAACCTGACCTATATTTCAATCAGTAATTTTGACAGGACTTGCATAAGGACTCATCGATGTAGCGAACACCAGTCGTTCTGCAGGTGATCGAATAAATAACCTGCAGGATTCCTCGACCTTAAGCCATGTCCACCATCCCAGAGTTGGATATCCAAGTGGACGAGAAAAATCATGAAGAGGGATTAAGGGATGTTCTTAAGACCGTCCGTCCAGGTTGGAAACGTAAGGACATCAAATTTAAGGTAAGAAAGTGGAGTTATTGGATTGAAAAAGGGAGTTCATGCCAAGAGTGCACTCGTTCGACATCGCTGTCTCTGGCCCACTCCTTATACGCGACTAACACCATTCCAACTTTGCCTGTCACCAAGTAGGCCTAGGCTATGTCATTCCGATTACTCGCAAACACGGTGCCTAAATAAGGGCTTGGGGCATCGACGATGTTGAAATCAATTCATTATGTAGCGAATACATAGAGCTACCTTCTACGATATGGAGACGTCGTTTAACAAATGCTGGGACCTGTAGACGTCACTTGGACGCTATATCTGAATGACTACATTTACAGACTCGGGGTGAATACACTGGCGCGCCACCAAATATGGTGGTGGTCATGTTCTGCAAGCACTTCGAAGTGCCTTTTGGATGTTGTATTTTTCTTGACCACCACCGTGGCTTGGCGGTCTCTTTCAAAGTCTGGATCTGCAGTTTTTGTCCATGCAGTTCAGCTTTAATAAAAATGTCAGGTGGGTCAAAGCCGACAACCTTGACCTACAATTAACAGCCATTATGTTACATATTTAAAGCTATTGCTACAGAAGGATTTTTGTACAGTGAGTAGCCCAGTTAGGAGAGCATTGAATGTGACAGTTCATCTACAAAAGAGTTGTCTGGTGAAATACAACGTACACCCTTAATCATAAGTAAATGCACAGCTAATAAATTTAAATATTTCCCAAAATCTTCAGCAGATTAACTTTTGCTTTTTACGGCAGATATTTACAGCCTTAAGACACATTTTGAGACCAAAAATATCATGAACTTGCATGAGCTGTATTTTTGACAAAAGTAAATATCTGCCGTAAAAAGCAAAAGTTAATCCGCTGTGCATTTACTTATGATTAAGGGTGTACATGTACTTTTCAAACACAGTGCATTTAGAAACTTGTCTTCCAAAGATGGGCTCAACGTGAAAGCACACGGACATCTGTTCTTTTCCAGTTTCTAACCCAAGGTCACATTAACCATATGCTTGTCTGCTTCGTCGACGACGATAACAAGGACGACTGGATTGTTGCGAGGGTGTTTGGGACAACTATAGATTTCGGACAGCAGAGGGATCATGAAATAAAAAACTCCATGTTATTTGCCGAGCTGAACATTGGTCCCGCTGTCTACGCAGTGTTCAAGAATGGACTTTTGTTCAAGTACATCAAGGGGAAGTCCTTTACCTGGACAGATTTGAGTGCGTTTCGAGACATCAAATTCTGCAAGTAAGCTTCAGTTCTTATGAATTCTGATCCTTCGTTCTTTGTACATCGACACGGATACGAATCCGTATTAAAGCTGAACTGCATGAACTAAAACACCCCAGCACGCCGTTTGCATTTCAGTAGACCGCCATACCGCGTTGTGTGGTGTTTTTGTGTTCATGCAGTTCAGCTTTAAGTCATGATGTAACGGATCTCAAACTGACAAGGTTAATACATCGCTTCAAGAAGTTGTTTGATATTTTCAGGGCCGTTGCAAGAGAACTAGCCAAGGTGCACTGCAAACAAACTAAGAAAGTAGCAGAAGAAAAGTACGAAATCCTAAAAGCAAAAAGTTTCGTTGAGCGCCTTAATGAGGTCGTTTCTAAACCGTGGCCAAAAATGATCATCGATGAAGAAACCACAGAATGGTATATACATGTATTATCCGGCATGCAGTAATTGTTGCTGCTGCTCAACTGTTGATTCGCACATTCAGCTTCAAGACCAAGAAAGATAATCTCTGCGTTCGAATACGCCCTTGTATCACGTGTACTCCTCCAATGTGCATGTCCATGTGTCCATCCACGTATATATGCGTGTCGCCAGCGTTTTGTCCTGCATTCGATTACGCCGGCCTGTTTCAGTCGTGGGGAGGGATTGTTGCCGACTGATACAACATACCACGTCCCTACCCTTTATCCCCCCCCCCCCCC
>NMRB01001067.1:27489-47387 GCA_002633025.1 Notospermus geniculatus | reverse complement strand
GATGTACCCCCCCCCCCCCAAGTGCTGGCGCTAAGCAATTTGGCACACACGACGACGACTCCTGATTCCTGAACGACGATGTTGCCATTGATGAAGTATGTCCTTTTCAGGTACAACGGGAACATACCGCCAACTGAGCAACGAAAGAAAGAAATAAAGATGTTGATGGATGGATTCGAAGAATTGTTTGAAGGGCGGACAACAGTTTGCCATGGTGATCCCAACCCTACTAACTTCATTTATGACGAAGAAGCCGGTAGGTACTGGGGTGTGGGGGATGGTGATGGAGGGGGCAAGGTACATGTACGAGAGTGCATGCGTCAAGAACACGTTTCTTTATGGTGTGGGCCAAATTTTTGCAACAGCAACAGCAACAGCGCCTGTGCCATCAGTTAGTGGGGGGTTTTCCCATCATGCTTGTTGAACTCGGTCGCCAGCAGAACGAGTTGGTAGTTTCGAAGTCGTCGGCCAATGTTTTTGCTTATACCCCCATCACACTGAGCTAGTTCTCAGTACGTTCTTGAAAATTTTGCCGAACGGGCTCAAACTGTGTGCGAACGGAGTGGACGTAGTGGCAACCTTTTACAGTCTTTTTACGAACTTCGTGGATGGGAAGGGTGCTCCAGTACATCGAAGCGTTATTTGGCCAAGGGTACACGTTCTAGCCCGTTTTACGATTTTTTTAGGACGGGGCAGGACGTTTTGAGAACGACTTCAGTGTGATGGGGGTATTACACCCCCATTACACTGAGCTAGTTGGGGATGAAAAGGGTAACAGTACGTGTGACCACTTGGCTGTTATGTGCCTAGTAAACTTTCCGTGCACTAGGACGGCACAAGAGAAAGTCACTTTCCGTAAGTTACGTGACGTTAACGTGCCCAGTTTCTCTAGTGACATTGCTGCTGTCCTCAATCCTAAATTGGGATTATCCACTGAGGCACTTGTTGACCTTTATAACAGTCAGGTTGGGCATGTGATTGACACTCACGCTCCAGTTCGTGAAAAGGTTGTGACACTTCGACCCAATGCTCCATGGTATTCGGCAGAGCTGCGCGACGCTAAACACACGCGGAGGAAACTTGAGAAGCGCTGGTGGAAGACTCGTCTGACCGTTGACCATCAGGTGTACAGACAGCAGTGCAGGACTGTTAACATGCTTCTTGCAAACTCTAAACGAGAGTATTACTCCTCTAAGTTTGTAGAATGTGGTCGCGACAAACGGGCTGTGTTTCAACTCGCTGGACGGTTGTTGGGCAAAACATCAGGGACTGTGTTGCCAATGCATAATAATGATGATGATGGCAAAAAAACTCTTGGCCAATAGGTTCAATGAATTCTTCGTAAGCAAGGTTGATCAGGTACGGTCAGGTCTGCGGGACATGGGAGCAGAGATCAATGGAATTGACCCTCTTGAGAGTGATGTAGCTTTCAGTGGCCAAAGTCTGGAATCCTTTTCAGCTGTTTCAGATGATGAGGTGAAAAAGGTCATCATGAAGTCTGCTACCAAGTCTTGTGGGCTTGACCCTCTGCCGACGTGGCTGCTGAAAGAGTGTATTGATGTGATTGCACCCAGTGTGGCAACTATAGTGAACTCATCTTTAGAGGATTCTGAAGTTCCTCTGGCATTAAAAAGGGCACATATACGCCCCCTGTTAAAAAAGCCAGGGTTAGACACAGAGGAACTGAGGAATTACAGACCGGTCAGTAATTTGCCTTTCATATCAAAGGTTTTGGAAAGGGTCGTTGCTGAGCAGTTGGACAGACATCTGAACTCCAACAACTTGCATGACCCATTTCAGTCAGCCTATAGGGCATTCCACTCTACGGAAACAGCATTAATGAAGGTCCAATCAGATGTCATCGATGCATTGGATAAGGGGGAGATTGTTCTACTCTTAATGTTAGACATGTCTTCCGCCTTTGATACGATTGATCACGGTGTGTTGTTGAAGCGGTTGGAACACTCTTATGGCATAAGTGACAAGGCTTTTGCTTGGTTTAGGTCCTATCTGACCGGTAGGGTTCAGTCTGTTGTCATTGGTGACAGCGTGTCAGGCGAAGTGCCGTTGGAGTATGGTGTCCCTCAGGGCTCCGTGCTTGGGCCCAAGCTGTATTGTGCCTATACAAAGCCAATAGCAGAAATCCTTGGAAGACACCAGCTCCAGTATCATTTCTATGCATCATTTTCAAGAACGTTCTGAGAACTAGCGCAGTGTGATGGGGTGGGGGAGGGGGAGGGGGCATTTTTAGTGGGATTGGGAGGGCAAACGATGCGCAACCTCACTTCTGTCATCCACGTGCCAATGCCCCTAGAAGGTGGATGGATGGGAGTATCAGGAACAAAATTCTTATAGGATTTTGAAGTTTGAATTTCAGTCGACGGCTTGTATTTTTTTCAGACAAAGCCAGCCTGGTTGACAATGAAGCAATTAGTGTTAACCATCCTATCGTGGACCTTGTCGCATTTCTGTCAAATGCAGCCTCCGGTAAGCACATCCAGTACCACTATGCCCCCTCCTCCGTTACACATACGTAACACCAAAAATATGGTAACACACTTGGAGAAGAAGTTCTACATGTAAACAAAATGCTCGTCATACATGTAGGCCCTACCTCCCAAGCCCAATGTTGCATGATGTATTAACAAAGAAGTGCTGCGTTCCATGTACTACGGTTGAAAAAATGTCCTCCAGCAATGTAGGTAAAAGCAATGTTTGCATTAACTTTAGTAGGCTGTCATAAATAAATGTTAAAATAGCCTTATATTATTAAGAAAAATTGACAGGAAAGCCGAAATGTTACATGGATGACACATTTTAAAAAGTTGGAAAATAAAAATAGGTTAATATATATCGTGCAAAACTAATATCAATTTGTCTAAATAAAATTAAACGACACATTTTGCCAAATTTGATCGTTTTTCTCCGGCTGGAAGTACTCGATGATTATATTTCAGGTTTTGCCCCTGACCCAGAACCGTTGGACTTCTCCCCCGAGTTCAAAAAGGAATTCATGATGGAATATTTGAGGGAAAGGCACCGCCATGACGGAGAACCAGAAGAAGTCGACGAAAAAGAACTGTCGATGTATATTGACATGTATGAATTGATCTCTATTGTAAGTCTGAATTATCTTCAGTTTTGTACTGAAGGTGATCAAAACAGAACTGGCGGCTGACTCAAAACTAATCTAGGCCTAGACGTCTAAGTATATCGTGTGGCAGCTCATAAAAATAGCTTACTGATCGATTGAGGTGGAATTGACGTACAGGATTATACCCACCAAAAGATTTCCATTATTACATTGTATTATCAATGATTTGGGAAAAATCCGTGCACTTTGATCAGTCCTTGTTGCCCTGGGGTGGTTTGCCAACATGGCCGTCCCGTCCGAAGAACTGGTCCCGTGCCCACCTACTACCAATCAGGTCTTTTGTACTGCGGAGCAGCATGTCGGCAGGTAATTAAGGTGGCGGTCTTCATTGGTTTCACTGGATTTCTCTCGATCTCTCTCTCTCTCTCTCTCGCTCCAATCTGTGGTTTCGGCAGGATAACTCAAAAAAATACGCCACGTATCGCGATGAAACTTTCAGGAGTTGNTGGTTTGCCAACATGGCCGTCCCGTCCGAAGAACTGGTCCCCTGCCCACCTACTACCAATCAGGTCTTTTGTATTGCGGAGCAGCATGTCGGCAGGTAATACTCTGTTTGAGATTGCAATGTTGGCAAACCGCAGGGTTTGAATCAAGCAGTAAAAGGATAACGTTGCTTCCTTGCTTCTTCCATTCACCCTCACTCATGAAAATGCTAAATTTCACGAAGCGCTGTCCAGCGCGCATCTGGCTTCCACAGCCGATTTTTCTCGGCTGGCGATCTTGGCCCATATTCATCGTTCATAAAGCCTTGCTACATGTAGGCTTAGTTGCCTGCTAAAGTGCCTAGTTTGTACACGCCAATGTACACAACTAGCAACCAACTAAGCCAGCAAGGTTATATGAATATGGGCCCAGCTCGCTTGCGTTATCGCCTTCACCTGACCCCTTTTACCTCGCCTGATGTACTGCCCGCTTTACTTCCGCCCACCCCGGGAATATCACTTTTCATTTCCTTTCACTACCGCATTCACTTTTACTTATTGGCCTAACTTTTTAGTTTACCATTTATTTCCATTCAGAGTATGAACTACTATTGGCACATATTTGGGCTCATGTTAGGTATGGCACCAGACAGGGATGAAGCCGATAATAAATTCTTCCTGGCGTAGGTAACGTTTTATAATACTAGTCATCATCGATATGAAAAATACACACGATGTGACCAACACACATCGCACTGCACTCTCCTGCCACCTCCCCGCCCNCAGTCCGCGCCACCATCGATGGCCAGAGGAATCCCGTTTGCATAAAAGCGGCACGTTGTTTATTAGGCCACCTAAAAGAAATAATATTCTCGTTCCCGCCGGTGCCAAAATTTTCCGCCGGGCCTCACTTCCATTTTTTTTTTCTTCATTAAAACACTCCAACAACATGTCAAACAAACGTTGAAATGAGAGATTTACATGTCCCATTTAAGTTCCTGTCGAATTTCCTGTGTTGACTTCCACTGTATGTATGATAGGGTATATTTTGTCATTGGTTTTAGGATGTTTCTTCATTACAAGCATTCTCATCATATTCCCATACCAAAGGCCAAGTTAGACCTACTAGATACATCTAGCCTTGGTAATGTTGGTTTTCCAGGGTACGAGACAGCATTGGTATGGTTGTGGCATAGCTCCAGCACTGACACTGACAAAAGCCCAAAATAAGTCCACAAAAATAAAAAAATAAAAATAAAAAGCCACCTCCCTATACGATCACCTTGAAAAAGGACGAGAATCTATTTTTTTAGGTGGCCTATGGTGACCTCATCCACAGCTTTACGCACACGATCGATTACACTACCTGACTACAGTGCTATGAGTGTACACACCGATCATGATCATCATGATCATGACACAGGACTGCTCGTCAACATGGTCAAGATTGTTCGAATGATCTAAGTTATCAATTAGGCATGGAGATTACATTGTACATGTATATTTAAGGAATTGAACCCGAGGCGGAGGACCTTAGAAGGATGATTCCAATGCCTATCCCTATGTTTTCAGGGTCGATCAATCAGATGGTGCCATTGGAATTTTCATCGGTTGGCCGCCATATTGAATTCCAAGATGGCCGCCATTGTTCACCTATTTTCGCCCATATCTTCGTACCTAAAGAAGATACAAGGATGATTCCAATGCGTATCCCTAGGTTTTCGGGGTCGACCAATCAGATGGAGTATGTTCTTGTTAGCTGCAATTGTTTTACGGTTGATCTTGTACCAAACGAAATACGTTGTGGCAATCAACAATGTCTGCGGAGCACTTGCAGAGTTCAGTGCAGTAGTCAAGTCCGTTAGCCAAACAAGTACATCTTTCCGTTGAGCATGCTGTGGTGGACGCGCATAAGCAACGGACAAGTTCAATTACAGAGTCTTGAGCTGGTGACATTTTTGAAAGCTCAGGTAGCAGTATGTCACCCTTCAATACCCAGCCAAGATGTTCCAGTCCCATCAGAACTTGGCTGGGTATTGAAGGGTGACATACTGCTACCTGAGCTTTCAAAAATGTCACCAGCTCCAGACTCTGTAATTGAACTCGTCCGTTGCTCATGTGCGTCCACCACATCAGCATGCTCAACGGAAAGATGTACTTGTTTGGCTAACGGACTTGACTGCACTGAACTCTGCAAGTGTTCAAAGAGAAGGCAAGCACAAAAATCGACACACGGTATGATGATAATATAAGTCAATTTCCAGAAAATTTGCGAATTTTCGACCCCAACGGGGGTCTTCTTCAGGCTGGAACTTCACTATCTGAAACTCTAGAATAGACTGAGATGAAACTCAAATGTAGATCTGAAGTATCCCATCCAAACAGGACGTGTAAGCAATTAAGGAAAGAAAAGAGTACAAGCACCAAAAATTGGTTGCTCAACCTAACAGAAATATAATTAGTGAATGTAAGGCTCGACTAGGCTGAAAGGAAGTTATAAAATATAGCTTGGAGGAATTATACTAACAGTATAATTCCCCCAAGACAATAGAAAGGGTAATTTAAATCAAACAAATGTATGAGAAAGTGATAACAAATTAGACATCTAAAAGGAAATGAAGAGCAAGATAATAAGAAACGAAGAGGCAAAAGTAAAGAAAAGCGCAAAAGATTAACAAGAAAGGAAGCCTAGGTGAACGGCAACTACAACACCCTGACCAATGAAGAATTAGAAAAAGACAATGGAATACAAAGGCCTAAAAAGAGGACCCCCTGTCCTCCAAGGAGAAGAACCTACAAAAGGGAAAGGGGGGATGCAAAGCACTGACCAACGAACAAAATACATGTAGGAGAAGAACAATGGAAGACAAAGGCCTAAGTGGAGGACCCCTGTCCCCCGGCCCTGTCCTCCAAAGAAACGTGCCTACTAAAGGAAAAAAAGGGGGAAGGAACCCCATGCCAAACCTTTTTGGCCCTGACACTGACGATGGTAAGGGGAAGCTACGGGGTTATCAGAAACTCAGCACCTGGTGTTGAGGCCTGAGGGGGTGATAGTTTTACGGGTCCACATCCACCGTAACTCAGTTTTGAGGAGGGTCGTCTCATCTGGACATGTCTCCAGAATGGTGAACATCAGGTCCTTGATAGAATGTCCTGGCAGTTTGAAATGGGCATAGAGTAATGAGCAGTCACGGTCATCCTCTATCCCCCGCCGGATGTTGGATTTGTGGTTGTTCATCCTTCTCCGGAAACACATGGTCTGTCCGACGTACTGGTTGACTGTAGGGCATCTGGTACAGGTGATACAGTAGACAACGTTTATACTGTCACAATCCGTGGGGCTCCTCAGGCGGAGTTGATGGGACTTCCCGGTGGATGAGCTGGTGATATGGGACTGGGATGGTAAGGAGATGCAGAGTTCACATTTCCGACCCCTCTTAGGTCCTTTCCGTGAGCATGGGTCACAGGTAGGCTTGAGCCCGTTGGATTTCCGAGGTGGGGACCTTGGCTCTTACAAGCACATCACGGAGGTTTTTGGGCCTCCTTAAAGCAACGAGGGGTGGCTCTGGGCAGCATTCCTTCATTAAGGGATTCAGATGGAGTAATGGTAGGAAACGGCGAGTGATAGCAGTTATGTCTGGCAGTCCGGGGTGGTAAGTGAGGACTAAAGGGATCCTGCGGGTTTTAGAGGACTGCTGGTTGTCTTGGACCCCACTCCCGTTGACACCCTGGTTAGCATAGCGACCTCCAAAATCAGCTCCGTCTGTACTCCCATCCTGGGTACCCGCATGTTTCCGTCGTCGTGGGAGGGTGGGCCCCCTGGTGGTCATGACGTTCGATCGACCTTTCCACTTCCTTTGCAACCTTCCGTCTGTTATGGCCCCTGTCTGCTAGAAACCCTACCAAGTTCTGTAGGTGTTTCAGGGCGGCAGGTCTGCAAGTGTTCCGCAGACATTGATGATTGCCACAACGTATTTCGTTTGGTACAAGATCAACCGTAAAACCTGACACAGGACAATTGCAGCTAACAAGAACATACTCTATCTGATTGGTCGACCCCGAAAACCTAGGGATACGCATTGGAATCATCCTTGTATCTTCTTTAGGTACGAAGATATGGGCGAAAATAGGTGAACAATGGCGGCCATCTTGGAATTCAATATGGCGGCAACCGATGAAAATTCCAATGGCACCATCTGATTGGTCGACCCCGAAAACCTAGGGATAGGCATTGGAATCATCCTTGTGATGACAGGATGGCGGCCGTTTTTAATGAAGCATACATGTGCATGTAGTTTGCCGCTGGGATAACTTGATTCAATATGACCAATTAGAACGCATCCTCAAAAATAAACTGGAAAATTTCTCAAAAAATTGTACAAAAAACACCAAGCCGATGAAATATTTCAAGTTTCTTTATTCGGGACCCGTTTTGACCCCAAATGATTTGAATATGCATCAACAGCCAGTAGATTACGTGAGAGGAAAAGGCCGAAAATCCCTCACAAAATTGAACATTGCTGAAAGTGTGATGATTTTGATGCCATCTCACCAATAATTACATGTAGGGCCTACCGGTATTTTCTTTCTGATAATCCCTTGTTTGTTATCCAATTTTCATTGTTTGATAACAACCATGTGGTTAACCTCTGTCACCTTTGTAATAATCATTTTGTACTTGACCTCCTTTGTACTGCGTATATAGTTGTTGGAGTAAATAAATGAATCTTGAAACTTCAACAGAGTGGTGCCAGTGTCAACAACCTCGCTCTGTCATGTCTGTCAATCCACTCCTTCGCGGTACCTCTTATTTTCCTGATTTGGTCGAATAAAGCACATATCAGTGTACAGTGTACAAAACCTTTGATGGGATTTTATTCCCAAGAGGCTCAATCTATTGTATATAATAATGCTGGAAGTCGGCTAAATAAAGTCACAAGCTTTTGTTTTGCCTCGCAAATTCGGCATGATGGTAATAGAGGATAATATCCTGATGCAAAGGCTGGTTTAATTTGTGAAGAGAACTTTGTTATGGTCACAGTTTTACTTTTTTAACAGTGTTATTCGATGGCTTTTCCTAAATTCTCCCTACAGCACCTCGTTGGGTGCACCAATTCCAGCCCTGCCGTGCATTCCAACCTCGGCCAAACTCCCAATCGCCGATTGCCAGGGGTACTTGCTAGTTCGAATATACATGTAATCATACAATACAAGACTATTGTAACTCGGACTTCCATTCCTAGGACTCCCCTTTCTTACACACCGGGCGATTGGAAACTCGCATTTTGGTTCCCGAAGTCACCGTCTGATGGTGTCCTAATGGTGACTTCGGCACTGGCTGGGCGTCATTGCGCTATCACGACGGATTTCTGCCTGCCCCCAGCAGAGTTGAGTTATTTTTAGAACTGGAAGCAACTCGAAGATCAGCGTCTTGCCGTAGCCCGTAGGCAAACTACCCGTCGTATCCGATGTACATGTAGTAGCATCCCAGCTAGCAACGATCGGTGGCCCACCGGTGGCAGAAGAGCGGGAAATCAGCGCATCGGCGGCCAGCAACGGTCTTTGGTGGCCCACCGTCGGGCCACTGGCGGAAAATGGACTAGAGGGGTATCGGTGGCAGCCACCAGTGGGCCACTAGTGGCAGATGAGGGGCAAATCAGGGCCCACCGACTGGTGGCACATCGGCGACAGCCACCAGTGGGCCACCAGTGGCAGAAGAGAGGCCACTGGAGCAGCGGGATATCGGCGACAGCCACCAGTGGGCCACCGGTGGTGAATTGGTGGCAAACATTATATCTTTTTCCTTTACAAATTTTACCAAAAAATTGAATTTCTCAATCAATTCTTATATGCAAATTACTCCTTTTTACAATTATAAATCATCGTAAGTCAAACAAAGTTTGTACCGGTGGGCCACCAGTGGCCCACTGGCGGGCCACCAGTTCGACCTGGCGAGATAACAGTTATGTTCTAATTCGCAATAATTTAATACAGAACCGATGACTCACGAAAGCAAACATATAAGAATGTTGATAAACTATGGTTTGAAATCTGANCATCAGACGGTGACTTCGGGAACCAAAATGGAAAACTCGCTGCCAGCTGAACAGCTGACCAATCGCATGCACTTTTTCTTTATTGTAGGTGTGAAAGGAAAGAATGTCTCTAGGAAAAGCTGTCCTTGGAACATAGGATCCTATTATTATATTTCAATCTCTGGAGATTGTCTACTCTCGTCATGCACCTTAATCTATCGCAGAAAACTAAGGCGTCGTAAAAAGCGTCCGCGGACGCTTTTTACAGGGCAACAATTTTTACTTTTACTTTTCCACCTGCTATCAACTTCATTTCATTTTTTATTTCAGACTCGGTGTGGCGAGACTCCAGTATTACTACAAAAACAGAGACCGAATGCTCACCTTGAAAGAAAAAATAAAAATGGCACTGAACAATGAATCAAAGTAATCGGATGTTACCATATATCAAGCGGCTTTTTGTTTACGACTGATATTATTTTTTCGTTCGTACTACTGTCGTGATGGACCTTGGTCATGGACAATGGTGTTTGGTGTCCCTGTCGTCGAAATAGAATCACAAAAATAACCCATGACGTTGTACATGTGTACGTTGATCGCTAGAATATCTGCGCATTCATTCTTCCGTCAACAAGCTCGCGTGTGCGCGTATTTTCGGTGAGCTTTCCGCCCCGCGAGGCAGAAAACTCACCGCAAAATATGCGCACACGCGAACTGTCTGCTGAGCAAACGGTCTCGAATGACTTTTTGCTCAGCAGATAGCTCCAGTGTGCGGCAGGCTTTATGGCCTATACACACGATCCAATTTTCTGAATATGCTCAATAAAGGCCTGCATGCGGGTTTATACATCATGTACATTGAAGCCCCAATTGGCCCGGAATCTGAATTTCCAAAAAAATGGATGAAAAATTGGATCGTGTGTATTGGCCATTGGGGTTAATGGGTGATTTTCGAATGGTGAAGCGATGTCCACTGTGCTTATTTCTCAAACTGTTCTTCTCATCAAATAATAGCCGCTAACATATGTATTTATTGATTGTTGCATTATATGTATCTGCAGGGCCACTAATGCCATTCGTTTAGTCCCGGTTATTCTGTTGTCATTTCATTTTGTTGGTAGAAAAAAACCATCTTTCAACCAAATAATGCGATCTATATAAAACGACCGCCTCATTCAACAATTTTGCGGAAGTAGGGCATATTATGATATTATCGGATATGTCATTAGCACACTTAGTTGGCCTACCCACGAATATGTCCTATTTCATTCAATAGGCCTATTAAGTTCGATATCTAGGACTTCTGTAAGGTCTCAGGCCACACACGTTTCGTCAGGTGGGTGATCGAATAACCTGCAGATAGGCATGGCTTCCATCCCAAATTTGGATATCCAAGTGGACGAGAAAAACCATGATGAGGGATTAAGGGATGTTCTTAAGACTGTCCGTCCGGACTGGAGAAGGGAGGACATCAAGTTTAAGGTACGAAGAGGAAGTTATTATGAGTGAAAATAGGTCGCCAAAAGACTAGTTCCTACCAAGAGAGTCTTTGTCCAGGTTTGCCTGCACTACTTTGACATTGCGTTCAGGCGGTAGCCTTTATACTCCTCATAGTGCACAGTAAGTCAAGTTCTCCATGTACGTACGTAGGCCTATGCGTATTTGAGTGGGCGCAGTCCGTTTACGGAGGGGCGCATCCGTTGTTAGCTCACCCGTGAGCTTTTGTCGTCCTGCGGTGTGCGTCCGTCGTCGTCGTCGTGGTCCGTTAGCAGGGCACGTTTCGTAACCGCTGGGGATATTGATCTGAAGCTTGGTATATTATACAAATGTTATACTCCTAGGTCAGATGACCTATGACACCAAGTTTCGGTCCGATTTGACTCTTGGCTTGGCCACCAGATGGCCAAAACCAAAAACAGAAAAAGTGCAATAACTCCTGAACTAACAACTGGATCACCTCCAAATTTTTAACAAAGTTGTACCTAATTAGGATACATAACACATATAACGGGTTTTTTATTTGACCTACTTTTCAAGGTCACAGAGGTCAAAGTTGTACAAATGTAATGAACCTGCCACAGTTCGCCATTATTTCACTGCAGAGCAAGTTCATATCTTGCACAAACATGTATTAGAGGGGTACCTTCAAAAATAACGAGTTTTGGCGCAATTGGACATCCAATATGACCACTAGGTGGCGTAACCTGAAAATCATCTAAGTGCTATAACTCAGGTACGGCTTGACCCAGAGTGCTCAAACATGATATGTACCTCCCTCTAGACTTGGAGGAATTATACTCTCAGTATAATTCCTCCAAGCTCTAGATGACCTTTACGTGCACGTCAAATTTCAGCCTGATTTGACTTCCAATATGGCCGCCAGGTGGTATAACCCAAAATCATCAAAGTGCTATAACTCAGGAATGACTTGACCTAGACTGCTCAAGTTCGATACGTGGCTCCCTCTAGATAATCTATACGTGCATGTAAAGTATCGGCCCGTTCGGACATCAAATATGGCCACCAGGTGGCATAACCCGAAAATCATCAAACTGCTATAACTCAGCGAATGACTTGACCTGGACTTGCATAATAAAAGTCTTTTAACATTTTTTGTGTGAAATATCTGCACAAATTTGGGCCTAGGTACAGTGCATCATATATGCAGCATTGCTGAGGAGGTGTTCATTTTGGAACTTTTCATGGAAGTTTTGTGGTATTGCAGGTTTTAAAACATGCTGTACTAATCAACATTCACTGTACATGTACATTCAGTGTTTGTTATTACCGTGTCAGTGGGGAAAATGGCCGACTTTGGCAAGGTGTCTATAGATAGCTCTCTCCGGAATTTTGCATTCTCTTGCAGTTTCTAACCCAAGGTTACGTAAACCATATGCTTGCCTGCTTCATCGACGAAGATAACAAGGATGACTGGATTGTTGCCAGGGTGTTCGGCACAGGCATAGATATCGGACAGCAGAGGGATCATGAAGTCAAAAACTCCATGTTATTTGCCGAGCTCAATATTGGTCCCGCTGTCTACGCAGTGTTCAAGAATGGACTTTTGTTCAAGTACATCAAGGGGAAGTCCTATGCCTGGACAGATTTGACCCCATTTAGAGACATCAAACTCTGCAAGTACGCTTCACTTCCTATGAATTCTGATCCTTGGCTTCCCTTACATAGAAGTATACGGTATACGAAAACGCCATCTAACAAAGGCTTCAAGTGGATTCACGACCGTGAAGCCATTGTTAACCGCGGTATTCGTATACCGTATAGTTCTATGTAGAGGAAGCCTTATGCGTTGTTCACCGACACGGATGCGAAGCCGTTTTATTGGCAAAAACACCTCAAGGCCGTTTGCATTTCTGTATACTACATGTAGACCTACCATGCCTCGCTCTGTGGTGTTTTTTTGTTTATGGCTATGCAATGTAGTTCTCAAAATGGCAAGATCAGAATAAGAGTCCATCTCCCAAAGAAGTTGCTTGATATTTTCAGGGCCGTTGCAAGAGAACTAGCCAAGGTGCACTGTAAACACACTAAGAAAGTAGCTGAAGAAAAGTACGAAATCCTAAAAGCAAAAGGCATAGAAAAGCTCATGGAAGAGATCTTGTCTAAGCCGTGGCCGGAGGTGATCATTGATGAGGAAACAACAAAATGGTATGCCGTCAGAAAAAAACACGAATGTTTGAGTCGAAGTCAACC
The DNA here is from genome assembly GCA_002633025.1 of Notospermus geniculatus. NCBI lineage: Eukaryota > Metazoa > Nemertea > Pilidiophora > Heteronemertea > Lineidae > Notospermus > Notospermus geniculatus. The sequence goes on along the minus strand of NMRB01001067.1, from coordinate 34,065 downwards.
TAACTTCAACATGGGCAAAATCCAAGCTTGAAAACGAACACAAGTCACTGGCAAATAATCCATGTCAGTTACCTAACGATGTTAGGGTAAATTGGTTTACTTTCCATGAGCCTATAGCAAATCCAAGGCTCAGTCAACTGGTTAATACTGTGGTTTGTGGTTTAATCATTGTGTTCACTTTATGGTGTCTATTGCATAGGCTTGGCATTTTGCCCATGTTGGAGTGAGGTTACTGAGTGCTCCATCCTCGCACCCAGGGTCTTCCTTCACAACCGGCTCCCCTTCTCGCGCTTGATTCAGACCCTGGCGACATCCATGCCATTTCGTTGGGAAAGCAGCGGAGTACCGATCTCCGCCGAATCCAGCCAATCACAGCGAAGCTTCTATCCCGTCTTGGTCTATCCCAAAATGGCGGATGTAAAAATTTCTCGATTCACTGACAAACTCGCTGAATTTTTGAATGTTCCTGATCCTGAATAAACTTCGCGTCAAAATGATTCTCACGAATTATCTAGACAACGAGTACGTAGTCTTTCAAATAAGGAAATGGACAGCGTGTTCTTCAAATATCTCCGAGATAAAACAAGATAATTTGATGCGGTTTTCAGCATAGTGTGGTGTACTTACTTGGTCATACACCTCATATATTTGGGTCAACCTAATTTTAACCCCTTGTTATGTAACAGACAATTTAAAAAGGTCCATAAATTAACTTTTTTATTTCTAATTTTTTTCAACAGATTTGGCACTGATGTGATCAGGTGATTGACATTAAAGACTTTTTGCGAAAAAAATCGTGCGGTTCTCATTCCACAGGCTTGTTCTCGTTGTTTTATGGAATAGGCCTATTCTGCTTCAGGTACAACGCGAGCATACCGCCAGCTGAGGAAAGAAATAAAGAAATACAGATGTTGATGGATGGATTTGAATGGTTTGGCCCTAAAACAATTTGCCACGGGGATTCCAACCCCACTAACCTCATCTACAACGAAGAAGACGGTAGGTAGCAGTAGGCTGGGGGGGGGGGGGGGTACATGTAAGAAGTATATCGGGTGCCCCCCCCCCCCCAAAAAAAACTGGACGAAATCCCGAGTCAAATTCCAATATCTTCATTCGTTTTCAGGGCACTTCACTGAAATTTTCTACACCTGACAAAATGGTTGTCATCTATCACTACAATAAATTTCATCAGCCTTCATGCACTGGTTTTGTCAGAGTGAAACAATTTAGAACGTTTGACAAAAAATGATATGCCGGGGAAAATGAATTTCGGACTAACGAATTTCAAACAATTGGGACATCCTTTACCGGCCATAACCTCGAAAACTGTGTCACAGTTGGCCAGTGATATTTGATCTCTTGCATCATATATGACAAAAAATCAAACATGCAGTTCTATCCCAAATGCAGATGAATTGGAATAGGAGCAGTCAGCCGTGCATCTTGCCAACAGATGGCAGCAAAGTCTTAGCCGACCAATGTACAGGAAATTCTACGTGGTTGCTGCTCGATCGATAATGACCGGGTCCGCTAGATGCATTGAATTGGGCCGTAGTGACACCTAGTGGTCAACTCGCTGACAGCTCCTATTGACACAGAGAGAAGAATGCAATGCCGGTGTAACGTTTTTGAGCGTTCCCCATCTGCGAGTGTTTTATAGGGTCTAACCATCCATTGAAGTACAGGTACATTGAATTGCCTACCAAACTTGTGACGTTATTGTTTTTTGAATTTAGTCCAGTTTTTGGGGGCCACCCGATATATGTCAAGAAAACATATGGGCCTCTGCTTGCCAATCCACGCCGCGTGTCACCCAGAGCGGAAGCAAAATAACTGCAGGATTGGTTTTAAAGCTCCACTGTATTCATTATTAGCCTATCTGGACATATCAGTACAGGCCCGAAAAGACTGTTCAAATCTACAAATCAAATCTGTATTTGAATAGTCTAAGTTACGAATTACATGTCGGCATTGAGACTGTTGCCACACATGAACGAATGAGTTGACGCATGGTGCATTTTGATGAAGGGTCAGCGTGTTGAACTTCTCAAGTGATGAAAACGATGGCGGCCATTTTTGTCAGCTAAGGTTTCGTCATAGTATCAACAGGACACCAGTTCTTATCATGTTGGCTCCCGATTCCTCCGCCAGGGGAGGGATATTACTGAGGCATACCTCATGCACACAGTGGTTCATTGAAGAGATACTCCACTCATTGTAAGCTTTTGAATTTTTATCAATCCATAGAGACCAATGCCATGAATTGTTATGTCACTAGTGTCAATAGGCTGATGACCTTTGTAGTGAATGAGCTAATACTGTGACTGCCTAGGCCTATTGGTTGTTCCTTCATAAATATGCATTGAGCACACATGACATCATGTGTGCTGTGCTGTGGTCCCCTTGGGATTCAATTAAAATACTTAAAATGATGAGTTTGCTGATTTTTAAAAAATCTGACATATGTTGCAGATATCAATGAATTTGAATGTATTAATGATATTTCAAAAATTCAACATTTTACACAATGAGTGGAGTATCCCTTTAACTTGCCATAAGCGGCGGTGGATAGATGATTGATGTCAAAGGAATTTCAACAAAATTTAGTCTAATGATTAGTGTAAAAGGAATTTGAACAAAATAACGAAGTGTGTAAATCAACTTGTTGCCCAATCGTACATTACATGTAAGAATAATGTTAGAAAAGCTCTCTCAATTACCAGCGCTTGCTGTCATTTTGTTTTCAGACAAAGTCACCCTTGTTGACTATGAAGGAGTTAACATCAACTGGCCAGTCATCGACCTTGTTTCATTCCTGTCTGGTGCAGCAGCAGGTAAGGCCACACCTTTTTATTCTTGTTTAAATGCCATATCGGAAAAAAATAAAATTAGGAAAATCAGTTTCTTTATTGCTGCCGAAGTGCTCAATGTGCAAATGAGATCTTACATGTATGAGAGAGAAAAAACAAGCAAGTGGAGGCGTTTTTATTCCCGCCAACTAGGATTTCAGCAGTCACGACAGCTCAAACATGCACAACCAAACATCAACAAAGCACAGAATTAGAAAAAGGAAGTAAGTATAAAATGGTTGGAGTACATGTAAATGTCGGAACAAGAGAAAGCAGAAAAGAGGCATTTATGAAGATTTTTTTGTTTTTTATTTCTTCCGATTTGTCTAGCTTGACATTCCGAAGATGAAAATTAAAATTATGGACTGAACCGAAAGTTTGTTTTTATTTTTATTTCTTGACGGGAAAAAGCTTCTTTCATCAACTGTGTAACTTGTCTTGGGAATGACCTGATTTCTTTGGGAAATAAACCAAGGTTTTAATTAATAATACATGTATTAGCAAAAAAGCTGGTTTAGGGGCTGAATTGACAAACGGACAAGCTGTTGACTGAAGACATCGTCTCTCCATTTAATTGATTACCTGTATGTTTCAGGTTTTGCCCCTGACCCAGAACCATTGGACTTCTCTCCCCAATTCAAAAGGGACTTCATGACGGAATATTTGAGGGAAAGGCACCGCCATGACGGAGAACCAGAAGAGGTCGACGAAAAAGAACTGTCGTTGTATATTGACATGTATGAGTCCGTGTGTATTGTAAGTCAATTATTAGCATCAAAATTTTATCAACTTGGGGACAGTTACAATTACACCGTACCGATCCTCCCCCCTCCAACGTCCGCTGTGGAGTTGTACATGTACATGTGAAGATGGCAGGCGCACCAAGCGTGGGACAATGGCTGATATGCTTTTAAAGTCCGGCAACATCGAAGCGCAACCCAATGGAATGCGGAAGTCAGGCAATACATCAGCTGGATTTTCCAACGCCTTTGAATCCTTTCAGGGTTTTAACTACATTTGGCACGCGATGGCGCCAATGATGGCTATGGCACCTTCCAAGGATGGCGTCGACAAGTCTTTCTTTCTTCAGTAAGTTGCCAATACTTGTAATAGTCTACAACGCTTATCCTGAGACAAACAGATCCTGAAGTTCGGCTGAATTCGCCACGCTCCAGATGGAGCCCCTTTTGCATGAAGAGTGCCCTTGTATAACATTAGAACGACCGCAGTGGAAACGCGGTGCATGCAGTAGACCGCCTAGTCCTTTTAGTGTTAATAGGCCTACATGTGTACATGTAGTTGAATATTCGTCTAATTTTCATTTCAGACTTGCTGTGGCGAGACTTCAAGTTTACTATAAGAAGAAAGATCATATGCTGTCCTTGATGGAAAAAATAAAAATGGCAGCCAAGAAAGAATCAAAGTAATATCTACAGACCTCGTGCACGTACCCATGTGATGTTTGTTATTCAAACGAAAGAAATACAAAGAAAAGAAACAGCAACGCTCAAGCAGAGCATTGCTTGGATCCAGGCCCCTCGGAGAAAAGCAATTCAGTTGACTGCTTTTATGGTCCAATGTGATCACTGTGCTTTATAGAAACAGAAATGGGCAAAGTCCCAAGAATTAGAGCTTAATTACATTACGTAATCAAAAACAAAGAAATTCACCAAACACTTAGTGGAGAAGCATGTAAATGACATATTCAGGGAGTGGCAGCAATGTCACAAACCCATAGAACTTCGGGTGGCGAGGGTGTCTTGATCAGCACTTCATGTACACCACACGCTCAGTACATTAAAGTAGCCTACATGTAGTTCCAGGAGGTAAAATCCACACGTGTCATGACCGAAGAGTCAATGCATGCAGCGCAACTGTCGCCGGGCTACTTAACTACAATTGTAGCAAGTGTGACCTCTCGCCGGGATTTTTGTACACACGGGTTTGACAAGGGTCTGGAAAAACACGGGTATTTCAACAAGTAACCTTAGCTATTATTACATGTGCAATGTAGGCCTACATACATTTGTATGTAATGTAAACGGCCAGTAACGCCATTCGTTTAGGCCCGGTTATTCTGTTTTCTATTTTTTGGTAAGAATAAATCATCTTTCAACCAAACCATACAATCTACATATGGTAATACGTATGGAAATAAAATTAGGACAGTACCACCAAATGCCACCTTGTAAATACGTTCAAAATTGAACATCAAGGGGCTTTCCAACAGTTGTGTCATTTTTCCCCATTCCACAACGATCTGCAGACCAGAGAGCACTACACGGCAGGACGAACACGCGGACCCACCAAGCTCATATAACTGTATTAATGGTGATATGTATTCCACCAACACAAAACCACATTGCACATCAATAATAAGGTACACGTATTATAAATTCAGTAAGGCTGAATGGGTCAACGTCGTCCTGGGTATACCTTATGTTTACCCAGGATTATCCTGGGTAATCATTTTCTTTACCCAGGATCATCCTGGGTAAACATAAGGATCCTTAACTTTACCCAGCATGGGAGTTCCCGCCGAATCATGCTGTACGTGCGTCTCTTTCGGCAGGGAACATGCAGTAGGATCATTGCTAAAAAGGGCTGAAAATTACCGCTATACCTCCCCCGGGGTTCGCAATAGGAAGACAAGACCAATCCCTACAAATTTTCAAAAGGGACCGATAGTATCAACCTCACTACACCACTCGGGAACGCCAATCTGGGTAAAGTTAAGGATCCTTATGTTTACCCAGGGTCGTCCCGGGTAAAGAAAAGGATTAACCAGGATGATCCTGGGTAAACATAAGGTACACCCAGGACGACATTGACCCATTCGGCTTCAGTAAGGCTACAAGAAGAGTTAGAAAAAAAGAATGAACATATAGTGGTACTTGTGTCACAAGGGAGAGTTTGGACAATAGAGAGGATGCGCCGCTTTCCGACTCCGACTCCGACTTCAACTACGAGAATGAATTGCAGTCCGCTATGGACATCCTTGATAAAAACGATGTGATAGAAGTTTTCAATTCGTCAAACACCATAAATTGACGGCAGAAAAAATTGGCCTAATAAATCGGAAGTGCGGATAAGTAATGAATATTGAAGTCGTAATCCCAGTCGTTACGACTTTGAGACACGACTACGACATTTGCGATTTATGCGCACTTCCGATTACGAGTCAAAATTATTGTGCCACAAAGTTATGGCATTTTACGATTTGCAAACGTCTATCAAATCGTTTTTATCAAGGATGTCCAGAGCGGACTGCAATTCATTCTCGTAGTTGAAGTCGGAGTCGGAGTCGGAAAGCTGCGCATCCTCTCTATTACTTTCCATAAGTTTATTCAAGTAAACGGTAAATATCACAGTTTAATCACCAGGGGTCTGTTTCATACAGTGACTTTAAGCTAATGGTGTCACTAACTTATCAATGCATTTTCCATTTAAGGGAATGAGATTTATGTTCGACTACTTACTCGCGCTTACTCGGGCTTACTTTTGCCTGGCGCGGGAGCTTCTTTTTCTTCAGAACGTCACCAGTCGCGCTTTACTCGGGCTAGCCCAGAGTGAGCCCCGGTCACTTGGGCGAGTATCACACCATCCATCGTGAGGGAGTACGCTGCAGACCATGTTTAACTGGTTGGCCCTATTATCTTCTAAAATAATAACTTAAGGCGGGGGGCTACCTATGCCGACTTTATTGACGCTCTTTGAAAACAAGCGT
>NMRB01001066.1:215154-229983 GCA_002633025.1 Notospermus geniculatus | reverse complement strand
TGAATTGAAACTTCTGTCTTCAATGGGTCTTGTGAAGAAGTATCAAATGTAAAGCAATGAATCTAATTGGCTAAGAAAGTGAAAACTTTGTAATACAAAGAAATGATTTCATGTACATTGATCTGTGCTAAGTAGGCCCAGTATATTGGAACAAAAGTACTGAATGGCTTGAATAGGATGAAATTGCTGGAAAAGGGGTCTTTTGATGAGTGTGGCAAGTCATTAAAATTTGGGAGAGATACTGCGATGGCTTCCATGATTTTTTGCGGGGGTCTTCGTTTTGTAGTTCGGTGGGTCTTCGTTTTGTAGATTTTCAGGGTCTTCCATCTTCGATATTCGGGGTCTTCCATCTTCGATCTTCGGATTGTAGACACCCCCCCGGGGCTCGGTTGACGCCGATTGCTGTCGACTGAGACTGATGCTGAGACAAAACATGTGGACGTCTGAAGAGGTGTCAAAATTCATGATGACCTGCCGTGTATGTAGCCTACACTCTGCAAGGCGTCAAAAAAAACTGTCCGTTCATATTTTCTGGGCCAGGTTTGTGTGATCTTCAATTCTGTTTTCCAATCTGGTCCCCGCTGTTTCATCATCATCATCATCATCATTTAATGATGATGATGATGATGATAATATCATCACCTTGATGCCGAAAGGTTGTCCTGTTGACCGCCATTAGACCAGACTTTTTTTATTCCTTGTTTCGCGAACCCACCGAATCGGGAATGCCCCGAATGTGGGAAAAAAATGTTTTTTACAATTTCTCTCGCCCGCCGATTCCTTTAACCCCCAAACTGTCTTGCCTTGTTCCTTTGCAAGGGCAGAGTGTGGAACATGAGTAGTATGTGATGGCCTTTTCCATAATAACCATGGCCAATAATTCTTTGCCGCGGCGTTTGCCAGGCCCGGATCCAGGGGGGGGGCACATGGGGCATGTGCCCCCCCTATTTTTTGAGGGGCAATGATTTTTTTACTGCATTTTTTGAAAATCGTCTATTATTTCATGTCTAAGATGCTGGGAAATCGCATCTCAGAGCTTTGATTTTTTCAAATTTTCCCGGGGGAGGCCCCCCGGACCCCCCTTCATGTGCGCGGACCTGCGGTAAGCGCCAACTGAGGGCTTGCCCTCAGGGTTGTGCTCCCCGTATTTCTAAACCCTGGATCCGGCCCTGTTTGGCCCTCTTAATTTAATTTGATTACCAAATATTATCGTGCTTTATACATGTAAACAAGCTCTAAAGCACTTTTTCATTAATATTATATATATATACAAATAAATAAAAGGACAAGAAAGAAGAATGTATCTGACACGAGGGTAAAACATCGAGTGATAGAATGTCCATACTGTACTGATTGAAAGAAAAAGTGCCCTGATGGAAAAATGCAATACAATACCAACAAACCAACATCACAGTGCACCATAAACCATAAACTTCCTACGCAGTTGTGTATCGCGCCCCCTTCGGTTTACTCGCTCTCCACAACTGCTTAACTTCGTAAAATTCGCCGCGTTTGGTCAACAGATGGCGCTGAGAGAGTCGACCAATGAGAGCACCGAGCAACCGGTAACCAAGCTGGCCTGAGACACTTTTTCATTGGCCGAGCGGTTCGTAGCCATGGTAACACAAGAACATCCGTTGCCAACGGGCCAAAGAGTTCTGAAGGCAGCGTGCTGATAGGCTGTAAAACCCGTGCCAGGCCCTGACGCCATCTGTTGACCAAACGCGGCGACTTCCACTAAGTGAAGCAGTTGTGGAGAGCGAGTAAACTGAAGGGGGCGCGACTCACAACTGCGTAGGGAGTTTAAGTGCACCAGTGCATATTGATCTGATAAAACGGGTCACTATGCCGTATATATTGGAAACGCTAACTAATTTCCTTGACTATAATCATCACCACTGGTCTTTGAATGGGAGACCACACGGTCTCCGCACTGGCAAGATCGAAACTTCTCTTCCTTTCCTATCGTTATCCAATAATGGATGCTATAATACCTCACCGACTGTCCAAGCGTATAAATGAGTTGGGTAATGAATAGAAATGAGACTAAAATATCGCGGTAATCCTTTAACCCTTTGTTTAAATTAGGTATTTATATGTATTATTCCACCCTAGACAATCTCGTATTATTCATAATAGGCTACAATGTTCATTTGAACGGCCATTCAATATCATTCAGTTGTTGTTTTGTTGAGAAAAAAAATGAAAGAGTAACATCTGATAGGACTATGGCCAGGGTAGACTGGTTGAAACGTTGTGTTTATAACAAACGTAGATATAGTAACCAAAGAATTTCCTCAATGTTTAACATCTGATAGCCTAGTCTGCTCAGCAAAACGGCAGGTCCTGGGTTGAATCCAGCCCGGGCCGTATGGGGACATCATCCCATACGTCCGTCCGTCGCATGAGACAGAAAGCCATGGTGCCTTTACTTTGTTCCTTTGCAAGGGCAAGTAAAAGACCATCCAAATGAGGAACATGCCTGAGAAGCTTGAGATGGCCTCTCTCATACTTACACAGGGCCAATAATCTATGCCCTTGCCCTTGAACATACAATTATACGAATACAATGAGGAACATTCGCGATTTGTCCGTTATGTGGCACTGATATCGATCCGACCGAATTGTCCATTTTACAACACTTTTGTTCGGTTGAACTTGCCCCAAACCAACCCAGTTATTTTGTCAAGAGTGAAACCATCGTGCATGGAATGCAAAGTTATCGATATCTCATCAGTTTTTCCCGATAAAATTCCACCAAAGGGTGGGTGTAGACAATATTGGAACAAAAGTCATGTAAAAAAAAGTTCACTCATTTTCCCCTGGTGCGATGTCAGCTGAGATAAAAGTGACGTCATGACGTCTTTTGGTCAGACCGGTGGTAGCGCCATCTTGCGTCATGCAGGTTCCTCATTTTTAAAGAAATTCTTACCTGATGAAAGTATGGAGTCCCCATAGTTATATTGTTTGCCGTGCCATTTCCGTTGTCCGATGTATTTCCTTCCGGGTGAAAGGTCATTAACCCTGGACTGAGGGTAGTCATTGTGCTGGCCATGTTTGGTATTCCAATTCTGTCTTCACGAATAAGATTAGTCCACGCCTTTGACTCCTTTACACAGAAGCCTTTCAAAAATAGTACACCTCTCCCACGTTCTTAAAACTGTACTTTTCCTGTCGTTCTGAACCTTATACCATTGCCTTTTAGACTTTTGGCCGCATTTACTATATCGGATAGTTCCTGCTCCTTCCCAACTTGCACCGGCCAATCTACTCAATCACGTAGCGAAATCTCATATGCTGCCGTTGAACAATCTGTCACAAAACTCCAAGAAAATGATCACATCACCGATTCACACAACGTCACAAGACGTATCCATCCCAAAGACAAAAGCAAAGGTGAAAACCCACAGCCACGTCTGATATTCTGCCTCACCTGGCTTCATCAAACATATTATCCACTTTGACAAGAATCCATTAAAAACAAACTTTATTTCTGAATCGGATTTACAATATCCCTTCCAAGCGAAAAGATACCCTTTTTTGGTTTCTTCACAAAGAGGGTTTTATTCTCCCAAAGATGCTCCACAAAGAATATCTGCCCGGAATTAAGAAAGGAAAAAGACACACGTTTGGTTTATTCCTTAGAAACGGTAATCGTCGTAAGTCGATTCCTCCCTCTGATGGAATGTGTCAAAGCAACTCTCCTGATCGTTAGCGACGATCCGCAAAGAATCAATCCGGATTGCGTCAAACACTACGTCATTAATTCTCACCACCTGATCGGCAACTCTCGGTACTCTATAGATTGCTTTCCTTGGTCCTGCGTGATTTTACGGTGGATTCGTTTCCAGTTGCCGGGCGTTGCTCACTCGGGGTAGTCTCAAGCCACTCGAGGACAGCTGTCGGCAATCAGGCAGACAATTGCCTTGTCTACTTCCAGGGTTTATGTCGTGATCATTTTCTGCTTCGGCTCGAACTGGGCGCACACGAAAAGCACTGAAACGAAGAATGATTAAGGAGATACAGTATAGGATAAATTCTCTTTCCCTACCACACTTGTCATCGGCCGTCGATCAATCCCATCTGCCGGCTCTCAGCTTGCCAATTAGTAACACCCTTGATTCTTTTCTCCCCGTTGTACTGAGTGGAGTTTCGCAGACCTAAGGGAAATACAAAATTTTTACTTTTAAAATATTATCTCAGGAGTGCAAGCGCCCACTTAGGGCATTATAGCTACTCATCAAACAATATTGGACGATATTAATGATATGTAGGAGGAAACAGGAGCCCCCGGAGGAAACCTACGATGTCGAGGAGAGATCGCCCTCTCTACCACATAAAGCCACTTGCACGACCGGGGATCGAACCCGCGACCTCAGTGGTGGCAGGCGCCGATGTTTCCACTGCGCCACCCCGACGAATTTGACTTCATTTCCAGGACCTAATATATTTCGGGAGATAGTTGCTCCCACAAATGTGCCTGCTGCCAGTGCATCTTTTAGGATATACGGGAGAATCCAACTTACCTCGACGGGAGTCCAGGTCATAAAAATGTTGTAAGTTCTAAAAATATCGTAATATAGTAGGGGCAGCATAATGGTAGATGGAACAGCTTAGGTATAATACAAGCTGTTCCATTTACCATTATGCTACCCCTCAATATTACGGTATTATTAGAACTTAGAAAAGTTTTATGACATGGACTCGCGTCGAGGTAAGTTGGATTCTCCCGTATCATAAGACCGAGAGAGTTATCATATGTCCATTTTAAATTTTGAAATTTCTACTTCGTAGCTACGAAGTGGAAACGAAAGATAAATTTCAAAGTTGAGTATACACCGTAACTTCATTGGTCTGATGTCAAACGCTAAAAGACGCTCTTGCAGCAGGCGATATTTGTGATATCAACCATCTCCTGAAATGTCATGGAAATGAAGTCAACTTTCGTATTGCGTACTTCCTGCTCCGTCAGGTTTGCGAAATCCGGCACTATTATTACACGAAGTCACAATGTGTGAAAGCTATAACATGAAGTAAGTAAGTAGCTCACTCACTTCCGTTGTACATCATCAGGTTATACAATCATAATAAAAAGTTATGGAAACATATTCAGAATTCCATATAAGTTAACTGCCTACAACCAATTTTTTTCTAATTAAAGGTTAAGGAAAAAACCATCGGGTTTGTGGGAAAGACTTCTTATGCGTTGGAAATCAAATCGGCAATTCATAGACCATATTTTGAGAATGAAGAGAAACGCTTATGGCCTGTATATGTCAGTTCTAATCAGGTTTGGCGACTCGGAGTAATAGGTTTTAATCTTGTTGGAATACGATGTGTGAATACGAAATATAAATTAATTTCGTTCTTATCTTGGTTGGTTTATGTCACTTTGTCCTGATTTTGTTGTGTTTGCTGCTTCCTATTGGTTCCTAAGAAATCATTGACTTATGTAACATTGTATTCATTTGGGCGTCATGTTCTTTCGTCAAAAACAAAAAACCAAGTTGTGCTGAGTCAGCAGATTTTCTGTTTTCGGCCACTAAACTGTATTTCTGCAATATATTTGTGAGGCAGTTTAGGAAAACACGTAGGATGTCGCAGGATATCTATGTGTTGTAGAGGTCGTTGAGTCGGCTCTCCCCGATTTCCCTCAACAGACTCTATCGTTGTGATGAATCTAGAAAAACATATCGGACGTCGCATTTGAGGAAAGTGTTAATGACCTAAGTTGGTGAACCCGCACATTTCAATAGCTGAAATGTATGTACAGTGGAACCTCGGTAAGTGGACCGCCCACAGGTAAAAGTAACAGATCAATGCACAGGCAATCTGACAACACTTGTTGATCATTCAGCGACATCTGACGAGTTTTCGAGACCGCCTCACGTTTGTTGCTAACAACGTTTACCGTAAAAGAAATGTCGCCCAAAACCCTAACATTTTTTTTCTGGCGGAGATTTAATCTAACACCGCGAACATGAGGTTACGGAAGTATGAATATCACGTGAGAAAAGATTATTGGTTCAATCTACTGCAATTACCATACACTCGTGTTACGTTGACTGCCCCCTCCGAGAAAAACCGACACCTAACAAAAGAGTATCTTCCGGGTGTTCCCATAACATCCCTAAAAAATCGATGACTTCGGCTCCTAGTATCAGCTTATTTCCTGAGGATACTTAGGACTATTATTCACACTGGAACTGCGGGTCAAAACACGGATTATTAGTGGGGAAATGTAAAGGACCGTCTGTGGCATTTGGCCTTTAACTTCTTTGTCATCCAGGGGTTTTATCATTTTGACCCTTATCGGTGTACAAGGCGTCAACAAAGGTTTCAGGATGTGATGTCTCGACTTACGACATCGCACGACGAAGGAGAACAATCCTCGTCTCCATTGACTGGTGATGTACCAGCCGGTCGAACAAGGCACTTGTACTTAGGGGCCGTCTCAAAATTACATTGATGCCAAAAAAGACGGCGTCACTTCATCTCTTCCCTGACCCCCTCCCCCATTGAAATTGAAAAGATGAAGTGGGCACTTCACATTGGCTTCATCCATGTAGGGACAGTAGGTGGAAAGATGATAAAGAAAAACATGTGAAGACACTATTAAACCAAGAAAGCAATATTTATTTATGGTAAAATCTATTCTCCTGTAAAAAAGAGTGATGTCAATTTTTTCAAAATGATGAAGTGGGCTTTCCCAAATCGAGAACCCCCTCCCCCAGACGAAGACACTTCGTCTTTTTTGGCATCAAAACAAGTTTGAGACGGCCCCTTAACGCATTGTTCTCATTGGAAATCGTCGAAATTTCTTATTTTTACGAGTTCAGTCATGTCAGTGTATAGTTTCTCTTCCAAATCCTTCCTTAGTATTTTTGTATTTGATTCTCCCGTCAGGGCCGAAGCCATAGCATGATTGGCCTGGTAAGTATGGAGGCCATCTCAAAATACTCATGTTCCTCACTTGGATGGGTCTTTTTTCTTGCCCTTGCAAAGGTACAAGGCACCACGACTTTCTGTCCCATAGACGGACTGAAGAGCCAGGACTGATTAATGCCATATGGCCCGGGAAAAATTTGCGGCCCGGGACTTGCCGCCTGCTAAGTGGGCATGATAACCACTAGGCTATCAAGGCTCCCTTAGTGGGTTTTAAAAATGTAGTGAATTACGATACATGGCAGCACCATCCGCGTACATGTACTTTATAAGTTCCAAATTCACGTGATGCACCAGCCAAAAGGAACTCTGCTGTCAGCGAGTTGACCAATAGGTGTTACTACGGCCCAATTCAATGCATAATAGCATAAAGGAATCAACCATAAAGGTTCAAATGACAAATTTAGCATTTTATAAATGTGGACAATATGCCTTTAAAACCCAACAGATTTGCATTCTGACGTTTCCATGTGATAGGCAAGACCCTTCTGCACATTCACTGCAAATTTTGTTGAATTCCGACTAGTTGATCTTATGATACAAAAGGTCTGAATTAATGAGAACCCCACGAACGATGTGTGTTCAGGGTCATCGGTGTACATTTGAATAGGCTGACGTACATTTGTACATGGAACACTAATTGTGCTGAAAATAGCTCAGTTATCGTCAGAAATGGATTTCAAAGCATCATGTTGGCAGGTTCATGTACCTCTTCACCACAAAAAAAGTTGAAGCTCGTGCCTATTACGTAAAACCAAAATTCAGGCAGTGAGAAACATCTGGTGGCAACAAAGGAAGTGTCTCCCTCAGTAAGCTCATCGTTCGCAGTTAAACCTTTATGGTTGATTCCTTTATGATAATAGCGGACCCCTGCAGTCATTACTGATCGAGCAGCAATCACGTAGATTTTCCTGTACATTGGTCCACTAGAACTTTGCTGCCATCTGTTGGCAATACGCGCGGCTGGCTGCTCCTATTGAACAACGCATTTTAGTGTTCAAAATTATTGGAAATTCCTTTTAGTTTCTGAGTGTTCTGTGTAGTACCTTCGATTTTAGTTTCAAATTCATTTTTTTTCTAATCTAGTTACTCACAAAATGCCCTTCAGCACCGGTACGTTAGAGTCAAGTGATACGATATATTCGGATGGAGAAGTCATTCTATTTATCAGAGAATGCGTCAACACCTTTCTCACGAATCCCCTCGCCTTCTTAATGATACCTTCGTCAGTCTTAAGTGGGCCTTTCTAATTCCAATGAGAATATCAATGTAAAATTTCAAACACAGTAAAAGTGTTTGAAAAAAGATTCAGTTTGTGTAAGATGAAACTTTAAGTAATGAACGCGACTTGATTCGTTAAGTTAGGTTTTATATTTTATAACATGAACATGAGCGCGACAAAAAATAATTTTGGTGTCTATGTCGGATTTCCCACCCATGTCTTGCCTTCTACTTGTTACTAATGAGCGTAGTTTGCTGCGACCTATTGTGATTGCCGTTAATGACACTCAAGTACTGATTTTTTTACACTATATCGGTACAAAACTTTGTCCCGCAAAAAATTTGTTTCTCGGCGCGGATATCACCTGCTGCACGGCTTTCCAAGAGGTTATAAAGGGCAGCAATAAGTCTAAGAATGGATGAAAGCGTAAAAAGCACATGTTTCTGTTTTTGGCACCGAACAAATTTAGATAGTCGAGTGGTTATCACGTCCGCTCCGCAAGCGACAGGTCCCGGGTTCGAATCCAGCCCGGGCCATATGGGATTTCTTTCCCGGCTCTTAAGTCCGTCGCATGGGACAGTAAGCCGTGGTGCCTTGTGCCATGTTGGATGCCAATTTGGGTCAAAACCGTAAGTGGTCTCCTTTTGATCTTGGTTGTGTCCCAGACCAGGACACCTTTACTCATTGGTTGATATGAACGAGGGGCATGGTTTCTGGTCCATGTTGTCTTCAAGACATGCATATTTCACCGATTTACAGAGGACATCCCATTGGTGACGTCTTGTTCACTTGAACCCATTCAGTTTCCAACAAGAAAGTTCACATCACTCAAAAACCCTTTATTTGTAGCCTGTTCGTGCATACACGTACATCACTTGTTATTGTACATGTAATTTGTGCTTCGACATGTACGGTGTATCTTTCTCAACCAATTCTAACTTTGCATGTCTCACTGATTTCGGAACGCTACCCCGCCAACCTGGTTGCCCACTCTATCGTAACCATGGATTTTAATGAGTTTTCGCTTGGCTAGTGATGGCTGTACCGCAGAATATGCCGGAGATGATTAATCTTGACCTTGGGTTGAACAGCAATCAGAAATTTCTGGATATATTTGACTGGCATTGATACAGCCGGGACACTCCCTGGCAATGTAGTCCAATTTCACGAGACTGCTTGGTCGGTTTAAAATCGAATCAGATATCAAACCAATTGAATTAAAATGATGATAACATAAAATTGTGGCTTTACAGTGAAATGCTGATAAAAGCATCCTGATCTTCCGTGTACAGTCATGGACATAAGTTTTTCTACACCTGATACCTTGAATACTACTAGGCCAATTTTAACATGGTTTGGTCCACATAAAAGTGTATCTTGCTGGTCATATTTCTGCATCAAAATTTTGGAAATATCGTAATTATGAAATAGCTCATCAGGAAAAAAACACTAAAAATCGAACTTTTTATTGTGTAATTTTTTCGTGATTTTTGTTGCAGTTTTGGTAGAGTGGCACTTTCTAAGGATTTTGGGCTTTGTTTCATCAAAATGTGTTGAGTGATTGCTGAGATATTTGACATTATAAACATCTTGATATGGTGATCTCTTAAGCACACCCAAGAGAGACCTGTGCATTCGAATACTTATCGACAATGCATTATTCTTGCATTCGTCATTTTTTGAAAAGGACCCGACGATCCCCATGATATTTCTTACATTTCTGAGGGAAAGCTAAAAATTGCCAGCTAAACCTTGTGAAGGTTCCCAGGGAATTCCGATAGTTCAAAAAGAATGAACAGGCCAAGAGCAAGGGATAATAATGTAAAGCGCACTGAGTCGGCAAATTCTGCCTGAATACTGCGCAATATAAGACCCATCATTATTATTTCTCACACTAAAGAAAGAAATAATGTGATTGCCAACACAGCAGCCCACTTCGACTTCTTAAACTCTTTGTTAGCTTCCCTCTGTCGAGTGACACATCACCTAAGACCCTATGTCTTTTCATTCCTTCTTAGGTGTTTCTTGTAAATGACGCTCACTGTAAGCTGATGATACCCAGCTCGAGGTACTTCACAGATTGAGAGGGACCCGGAGATACTTAGCTAATTACCATGTTCTTACACGTTCGTCAGATATCTAAGTTTATATCGTCATCTTATATTCTATGCAACTATACTGATTAATAAGCTTTAAAACAGAGTTGCACTTCAGGAGCACTGATAGACGCAGGTGCTATTTTTTTCTAGTTCTTGTCGTCATGTATATCAGTAAATCGTCTCCAAGACGGCGTAATAATTTCCGGTGAGAAACTGCGATGGGACAATGACCAGTTGGAGACTGGTGCTCAGGGCCCGGTGTAACGTTTTTCAGTGAGGCACGTGTGCCAGTGTGACATTACAATAGATTGACGGAATAGGCGGCGACTTGACAATCGGGGGACACACAGACAAAAAAGCGAGTCCGTTTCCCAGTGCGTTCCAAACAGTGGGAATCACACAGAAAAATGGCCTCACTGAAAAATGTTACACCCTGTTGTTCAAAACAGCATTTGTCACTAACGTACCGTTAGTGCTACATGTATCTTGGCGTTATTTCCGTCAATTAAGCGCACTGCAGTTGACGCCACGTTAAAGAGATAACGCCAAAATAGCAGAAACGGTGTTTTGAACAACCCAGCCCTCTACAACGGTGCACCACAGAAAGAACAGTGAATAAAATGTAATAAAACGGTCAGTATTTGGCACTCGGAGGGTATTCGAGTGTACATGTATTTCACGAGATGGTTGGTACCACAAATATCGCCTGCTGCAAGAGCGTCTTTTAGCATGACGTTCGAGCGATGGAGCTACAGTACGTGTATATTAAACTTCAAAATTTGTCTTTCGTTTCCACTCCGTAGATACGAAAGTGGAAATTTCATTTTTAAAAAAAATCCAAGATGCACCATAACTCTCTCGGTCTTACATGATATGCTAAAAGACGCACTGGTGGCAGGGACTTTTGTGGTTCCAACTAGCTCCAGAAATACATTATGTCATAGAAACGAAGTTGAATTTCGTACTTTGTGTTTCGTCAGATTTGCTGGGCAGAAACTTCGAGTTTTTTCTCCCAGTGGAATGGCTACATGCCTGTCCGCTACTTGTCGCCACAATATGCCAGAATATCGTTGAAAAAGCAAGAATCTGCAAAAAGTTCTCCATAAATCAGTGTAATTGCATCCAAGCTGAAATATTTACAGAGTTTCCCCGGATGCCTTGCATGCCCAGGGCAGTTCTATTGATTTTACCGCCTTGGGGACTAAATGGTTGTGATCCATTTTGTTTGAGAGTGTTTGAGACAAGGCGAAGCTGATTTGTAAGCACCATCGGGGTGTAGTTCCCCCTTGGGTTGCACCACATCGTCCGTGACGTAAATATGAACAGATTATGCATGAAAAAGTACATTAGTTTTAAAATTTCTTCTTTTTCTCATGGATTCGGTAGTTTCAACTTGAAATATCGCAACGAAAATCTAATATACATGCATAAAGTTGAACAATGGGACTTGATAAGGAATGATGGTGAATTTTAGTCACCGAGGGCATTGTGACTTAGAGGGATGGAGTGGTGGTGGTGGTGGTGGGGGGCTGGGGTGGAGGGAGATGTGGATTGGCTAGGCTAGTTACTTCTTTATGAAATAGCCTTGCTCTTGAAAAGCCTTGTTAGCCTAGTGGTTATCACGTCCGCTTGGCAAGCAGAAGGTCCCGGGTTCTAATCCAGCCCGGGCCAGAGGAAATTTACCATCCCTGGCTCTTCACGTCCGTCGCATGGGACAGTAAGCCAAGGTGCCTTGTACCCTGCGCCTTGCAAGGGCAAGTAAAAGAGCCACCCAGATGAGGAACATGAGATGGCTTCTTCCGTACATTTGTACTTGGTCCGTACATTTGGTCAATAATGCTTAGCTTTAGCTTCGGCCCTGACGGAAAATCAAATAAGCAGTAATAATAAATCCAGCAGAAAAATACTTCTTTATGAACTGCCTATTATTCATGTAGTGAATAATATAATGTGCATTCAACTAAAAGTAACATTGCAGCCGCAAGGTCATATTGAAAAGTACACCGAAATCGATGTATCAAGTGCAGCACAACCCCAAGGCCTTCATTTCTCCGCAGTTTCCCTTCGGACTCTTCCTCTCCATCCGAGTCTTAGATACACAAATTCGTCATGTCCAGGAGCGTAGATCAATAATCTGGTTTTCAAATCATGTCTGAGTAAATTGAGAATGGTCTCACTAAGGATATAAGGCAACATAAAGGAAGGATACTTATTCTGTGCGGAACTCCCTGGAGGGGGAAGTGCAATTCTATGGCCTTCCAATAATAATGGCCACTCGTGGGCCAATTGAATGCAAGATTTGGTCCATGGTTGGCACATTGTGTTGTGATTAAAGATATCAACGCTCGAGAATTCTGGTTTGATTTATATCATATCATTATGTCACATTTTATGCTTGTACATTTATGTCACGTATAGATTTATGTCATACTTCATGAAGTCACTTCATGCATATCTTTCGTGGACCAAAAAATGATTACATACATGATTTTGGCCTGAAAAGAAGTCGTGGTCCTCTAGATAGATTGCAGTAAAAATTGGTGAAAATGTCTGCCCAAATGACGCCTTTGTAGGCGATACAATGTTAGTGTCTCCGAAGAATTTCTGTCCGAACCTTTAAGGTGCTGGTTCCATATGTCTTACGTCTGCCACAGACCTCTTGTCCCAGGATACTTTCTCCTGGTGACACTTTTCTTAGTACATCTTGAAATAGACTATGCTAAGATATCACCAAAGGTTTCTGCGTAAGTCCACTGAAGTTACATGATTGTTATGTATGTAGAGAGTCCTGATATTGTTGGGCTATTGTATTTATATCTTTCCATCAGGGCCGAAGCCATAGCATTATTAGCCTTGGAAAGTATGGAAGAGACCATCTCAAGCTACTCATCTTCCTCACTTGGATGGGGTCTTCTACTTGCCCTTCAAAGGAACACGGTACTAGGAACCCACGGCTTACTGTCCCATGCGACGGACTGAGGAGCCAGGGCCACATGGCCGGGGCTTGATTTGAACCGGGAACCTGCTGCTTGCTTAGCGGACGTGATAACTCGCTCTTCAGTCCTGATAATGTGCTCAGGATGCCCCCATTAACGGTAACTGCTAAATCGTTTCTGAGACCATCTGCAGAAACACGCGATTTATTGCAAAGCGAATCTATGTAGCCTTCACTTGGACACCTTGATATATCTTAGACGGGTATTCGCTAAAATTGCCAATGGAACCAATTGCTGCAAATGGTTGTTCACCGAAATTGGACATCTTGCAAATTGGTCTCATTTGGAGATGTTTACAGGTGACGTCACGTTGGGTTAATAGTTTCCATCCATCACGGTCGCAGCGCAGAAGGTCCGTTGCTGTGAAAATTACTGACGCGATTTCGAAGGGGATGCTTGATCGGTTGTATTTCGTCCGGGTTGGCCGTTTACGTCGCCGCGCTGCCGAGATGGATCGGTATTTGGCGCTGTAATGGCACTAGCAGGGAAGTACCCTGACAAGGGGTTCGGTCGTTGAAATGATTTGCGCTGATTTTATATACCCGAGCAGTAGACTATGTGATAGGCGTCGTCAATGCACACCGCTGGTCTGGTCTAGAGTTCGAGTGGGTTGACACGCTTTACTTTCAATCCTTAACAGGGTCAGTGCGTAGGTTCGATCCCGGCAAGGGCATGCAGAAGAAAAACTGTGAACCAATTAGGGTCTCTTGGATGAGATAAAAAGCCGTCACAGTTGTCGCATGTATCTGAGTGCCTATGCCAGGGTGACTAAAAGACCCCACATAGGTGGACAGTAGCTGTCGTGGACGCCAGACGTCCGCAAAACAAAAAAAACACGTAAAGTTAAGTTAGGCTATGTACAGTCTTGTTCGTATTAATATCAACACCTATTATCTCACATATCTCATAAACCACCAAACCAATTTAAATGCGGTTTTCTGCATAAGGTCAGAAATCTTGTTGACTACAACTGGGCATCAATGTTTTTGCACAAGATTCACTTCTTCATTGCGTAATCTGTCATTGAAAAAAGGTCCCAAAAAGAACTTTTTTGTTTCAGGATTTTTCACCAAAATTCCTTGGCCAGAATGAAGTTATGCAAAAATAAAGGTGATTAAGCAAGTTACTGTCAAAATACGTCGTTTAGTTTTTGAGAAATTGACGTTTTTGTAAAGCTATATCAACACCAATTGTGTTCCACTACCAACAACTTATGAGACGGCCCCTACATAATAATGCAAACCATACACCATGCATGGGTCACTGTATAGGCAGAGATAAATGTTGTGACCAGTACTGGTTATTCATGACATTGTATTGCAGAAAGTAACAGGCATTGAGAAAGAACTTAGTAGCCTTTGTCATCTTTGTTTGAAGTTAACCAGTGCATGAATTGGTCACTAAAGCCTCCACACACTTGAAAAATTATTATGTAACACTTTTGCCACAAAGGACTCAGCGCTGTTCTATAGATCTATGGATTTTGTACTGACGGCCTACACAAGGGACATGAAGTATGGTTTGCATTATTATGTAGGGACCGTCTCATAAGTTGTTGGCAGTGGAA
>NMRB01001066.1:200596-215061 GCA_002633025.1 Notospermus geniculatus | reverse complement strand
CCATTTTGAGAAATATCGGCAGAAAAATCAGACAAAATGTCAGATATCATTTTAAGCGAATTTCTCAATTGAAAATGGGGAAAAAAATCGGTCCCATTTGAGAAAATCGAAAATTCGCAAAAAATTGCAAAAATTTCCCATTTCTTATTTTCCACTCTTATTTCTCTCTCCTTTGTACAAGGAAACGTGTACAAGAAGGATTTTTGGATTTTTCTAAACTACATGTACTTCGAATAGTATGTGAAATAGGAATCGGGTTTCTAAGGTGAAAGACATTGCTTCCTGCCAGAATCGAACCCACGGACCCTCGCATAAGGCATCAATCGCCAGCACTGAGGGGCAGCACGCCTTAAACCACTAGGCCAAATCCCCATCTTCAAAAAAGATAGTTCAATGGCCCATGTTTAAACGAGGCGTCCATCAGTACCCGAATACTTCGAATAGTACAGAAAATAGTAAACAGCATCAGATGCATGCACCATGCGACTGTAATGACCAGGTGCACCTTTGGTAAACCGGTCTTGTTCAACGATGTGAGTTCTTTTGGTCCTTCGTGCCTAAATTAGCTACGACTTGCATTCCCCGATGCACATGTACCGATGACAATGAGTTGGTTCTCAGAAGGTGTCGACTGATCTCCGATATCCCGTCGGATTTATTTGTGTCTGGTGCTTTAACAGCTGAGACCAGCGACTCCCGTTTCTTGCTCATTTTGTAGTCAAAGCAGGATTCCGTGTTGGTATTGTCAAAAAAATAAAACGTGTTTATTTCACAATGCTGCTTGCTTGTGATATATAGGACACTGGTATGCCTGGATATGACTGTCATTATTTGCCGAGAATATTTACTTCTTTTACCCACTCCCAGATTCCCTGTTGTATCAGAAAGAAGTGTTTGTTGTCAAAAATGAGTGTGCATGGACATCGGATTATATCTAGAATTATAGGCAATTTTTTGAAACGGCATGAAATAATAACAGGTTTCTAAAGTGAAAGACACAGCTTTCTACCGGACTCGAACCCACGGACCCGCGCATAAGGCATCAATCGACAGCATTCAGGGACAGCACGCCTTAACCACTAGGCCAAATCCCCATCTTAAAAAAAGATGGCCCAATGACCCATGTTAAACGAGGCATCCCTCTGCACCAATTTTTGAAATGAAACAAATGGTGTACATGTTGTGTGGCATCTTATCTTTTGGTGGCAGGAGCAGGTGTTCTCAATGCGCCACCCGAGACACCCCGAAATTAAAAAAAAAAGTCGGGTTATAGACCTGATATCAATGGTAGAGGTTGTCATCCGACTTACATCCCAGTCTATCTTGAAACCTTCCAGTAGAACTCAGATAAGTTGCCCATTCAGCGCTACAATCTGAGTTTTTCCGACCGGTACCCATTTATACACCTGGGTGGAGAAAGGCCAGTAAGGCGCAAAGAGACTTGCCCAAAGTCTCACGCCTCAGTGGGATTCGAACCCACGAGACCCGAACCCACACCTACGGTATCTTTACACTACACTAACGTCGGCGGACGTAAGGACTTTCTGAATTCAATAGAGCGTGGTTTTATTTTTTCTTTCCAACCCCTACCCGTCCTCCCGACCCGGTGAAACAGAGGCTGTCAAAAAGTACACTTGCGTGCAGGCTGCATGTACACACGGGTACTTAGAGTAATTTATCAGCTCTTAATTCGTTTCACAGTCTAAAGAGCAGACAAATTAACCAAGTGTATTTATAAAATGATGCAGGATCAGAAAATGATTTATGATAGTGTTAGCAACTGAGAGTTTTAGTGTAGTGATATTCGATGAGGCAATCCGATTCGCATGTCTTTGAGCTTGTTAATTGAAGTTGTGCAGATTGTATCCTGGTACAAAGTGGATCCCACGATACAGAAGTCCTTCAGCGGGACATTTTTTGCATCGCGAATGATACGGTCTGAATAATTAGCTGACGATTGCATTTTCATATATTCCTCTCAGCCACGTATAGTCAGAACAAATCCTACCGACGTTCTCAGTCACGTGGCCAGAAAACCTCCTACCGAAGGTCTCAGTCATGTGGCCAGAAAACATCCTACCGAAGGTCTCAGTCACGTGGCCAGAAAACATCCTACCGAAGGTCTCAATCATGTGGCCAGAAAACATCCTTCCGAAGGTCTCAATCATGTGGCCAAAAAACGTCCTTCCGAAGGTCTCAATCATGTGGCCAGAAAACATCCTACCGAAGGTCTCAGTCATGTGGCCAGAAAACGTTCTACCGAAGGTCTCGTGACATGGCCAGAAAATGTCCTACCGAAGGTCTCAGACACAAAGTCAGAAAACGTCCTACTGAAGGTCTCAGTCACATAGCCAGAAAACGTAGTAGCGAAGGTCTCAGTCACGTAGCCAGAAAACGTCCTATACCGAAGGTCTCAGTCACGTAGCCAGAAAACATCGTAGCGAAGGTCTCAGTCACGTGGCCAGAAAACGTCCTAGCGAGGTGTCAGCCATTTCGTACCATAAATCATGACTTACAGCAGTCATAACATTAACAACCAACTGTTTTTCATACTCTGAGATACTCGTACAATTATGTCACGAGTAAAAAACTTTAAAGCAGGTCATGCCTTCGTTATACACAGCTCATGAGCTAAACCAACCCTATTTGTTTTTCTCACACTTGATATGCCATCTGCCAAAACAACCGTACCTTAGAGGTGATATTTCCAGTCACCTGATTAATGTCCTATAGAACATTTCACGACATACGACCTTCCGATATTTTTTTATAGGATGATACTAATCTACTGGCGTATTAATAGCTACAGGTAATTTTTTTTTCTTCTTCAAAACCTTTGATGCCCAGCCCCAGGAAGGAAACCCTATTTCCAATTTGGGCTCATGGTGAAGTCCTACAATCCTCAAAGTCTTTCCTTGCATTCATCTTAATCACAAAAACTGAGATCAGTCGACTCCTCCCTATGATAAAAAAATCGGAGAAGCTCCTCTCTTCCATCTCAGAGACCCTTTTGACAGATTCGGTGTCTTGTTTTTGTCTCCTGGGTTCCTTGGTCGGCTTCGGAGTTCCCAAGGTCCAACACCACCGTCAATCTTTCCCGGCAGGGTGTGGACCAGGTGACGCTTTTGAGGCTTCTCGGGTGGGGAGGTGTCTTTGTTAGGGCACCTGTATAATGACCCTGTCAAAGGATACATTCTTGGCAAACTCAAGGGGGATTGGTACAACTACATCTGTATGACATGTTCTACGAATGTTCTATAAAGAGTTGGCGCCCATTCTTTAAAAAAGCACTTAAAATCAAACATACTTTTCTTGCTTAAGGGGAGATGCTTTCCCCTCCTTGCCTAAACCGAGAAAGTGACTGAGGAAGACCCCGGTTGGGTTCGAAAATTTGCGAAATTCGGAGACGACTTTATGTTTTATTATCATTTTGTGGTCTATGTTGGATATCTTGCCTAAATCCGCCACCAAACTCTGAGAAACCAAATACGTTCATCGCCATCCCACCTCAGGCATTCACCAATTCAAATCTCCACTTGTAAGAATTAACACTGCTGAGTGATTTAAGAGCTCAGTTCATTCCTTATATCGAAAACCTGTCAGTTGCATTAATGCCAGATCTACAGGTCATGTCCTTCTCTAATTACAATCAAGAGTCGTACGTGATCATACATCTTGGGGTGATTATTCACCTCCATCGACAAGAACTACCCTCATGGTCGTGTAAAGCGGGCAGCACGCCAGGAGGAGACTACTCCTTGTGGTTATCAGGTCCGCTGAGCAAGCGGCAGGTCACGGGCCACGTGGGATTAATCCCCCCTCTCTCTTCAGTCCGTCGCAAGGGACAGTAAGCCGTGGTGCCTTGTACCTTCTTTCTAGGGCAAGTAAAAGACCCTATCCAAGTGAGGAACATGATTAGCTTGAGATGGCCTCTTCCGAACTTATACGAGGGCCAATAGTGCGATGGCTTCGGCCCCGCAAATACACCAGGTGCAGTGAGGGCGATACCGCAAGGATCTGGGCCGCCCGCACAGAGAGTCCGATAGTGCTTTCGGTACCTATCGGCGGTTTCAGGGTCTCTGCCAGAAATGTTTTTGAGGGTACTCAAGCTACTCACATTCACACGGTGACAATAAAGAATTATTATTATTATTATTATTATTATTATTATTATTCCTCACTTGGATGGGGTCCAAATACTTGCCCTTGCAAAGAAGCAAGGTACACGGCATCACGGCTACTGTCCCATGCGACGGACGTGAAGAGCCGGGAATGAAATCCTGTATGGCCTGGGCTAGATTCGAATCCGGAACCTGTCGCTTGCTGAGCGGACGTGATAACCACTTGGCTATCTAGGCTCCTTACTTGGTGTGCCGAGCTGGCATCAGAAATTTCTTCAGTGTGATTTTCATCTTTTGTGATAACGACGAGAATACCAAATGACTATGGAACGTCAATGTCAATCAAAGTTTCGATGTGATGAGCATTTAAAGCAGGGTGTTGAACTCATAATCGGATTTCTTCCCTTTAATTAATAAATTTCGATTTAATTAATATTGGTTGCAGCTAATCATGCCTTTACGAGCTGAAAAGATTTTGCGAATTTGATTTCCTAGCTGTAAAGATGACATTTAGAGGAGAAGTTACGCGTTTTTGAGACGGGATTAATTTCTAATTAAGTCTTAATTACCGTCTTAATGCGAATAGCGGAATAAAAAATGTGGCTCAGTGCCCGCCCACCAGTTGAAAATAAGAATACAACGTTAGTGTCACCCAAGGCTACGCCAAGATAAGACCTATACTAACCCTTCTTTGAAGTCGCACTTTTTTTCTCGACTCCTTTGGGGCGTTTTTTCAAAGTTGACAGGAGCTACCCTCAAAGGCAGGCTCGTTATGGTAGTTTTTCGGGTTACAATATAAACTGACGTCAGGTCGCCCGTGCTTGGGGTTGATAAAAAATAAAAAATGGGCTGTTAGACTGGTGCAATTGTTGCAGTTAGCGAATTACTTCTGCATGTAGTACATTTTGTAATTATCGATCAAGTATCTTTAACAACATTTGGAAAGCCAAATGCTTGAAATGGCTATCGACACGTACGTAGTCATGGGTCCTTGCATAGGCCTTGATGTCGTTATCTGTTTTGTTAGTTTGCCACGAGGGTCAAACTCGGGTTAGCGACTCAACTGTGTCTTTAGAACTTGCAGATATTGATTTGGTCAACAATATGAACGTGCCTAGAATAGGGTTGAGTTTAGGTTCGGGTTAGCATTTTCATTATGTTTGACTTTAATGATATTGGACTGGTCACAACTCAGTAGGCCTTGGTCGTGAGAAATACTTTGGTCAATAACCAAGTTGACAGGAGGCTTGAATTGAGTAGATTAATTGTATATGTGGAGTTCCGCTGTTTACAAATACGTTATTCAGGGTGTTGACAAATGGTTGCATGGTTACGGCTAGTTTTGGTGACAGCACGATGTTGTTGAGTTCTGGAATAGCCGGCAAGGGATCGAGTTTGGAGTTGACCGACTTGAGCACCTTTTTGCCTGGTCCAACTCATGTTCATCATTTTCCGCTAGCTAGTTACGAGAGTGGGCTATCAAACTCCATGTATCGTTTTACTGTTGAGAACTACATGTAATACAGAGAATACATCAGGATTTAGACTTTTGGACTTCTTCATTTATATCCCATACACAGCGTGCTGACCTAGTGTATGCCATCGACACTAGGTAGGCAAGATCTACAAGACCTCTGGGGAATTCTGACGTTGTTTAGCGTCCTGCAACACAATGGCAATCGGCCTTGCTCCGAGTTGGCCTGGCGGACGACCCGCACTTCATGTGTTGGAGAGGACTCCCTTAAGCCTTTGACGAATCCGCCATTGATTTTCAAGCTGCTGATTTTGCGTTGCGGCTTGCTTTGCAACTGGGCACTCGATCAACGTAGTGGACTCGCTCGACGTGATTTCCACCAATGGCAAGATGTGGTCAATTTCAATCGGCAATCAGTCGGCGACTGGTATCAGTTCCTTGCGATCGTATTCAATCGCAGGTAGCAGGTTGCAAAACAAGTCGCAACGCAGAAAATCAGCAGTGGATTCCTAGCTTTAGACGCACAGGTTTTCTCACGGCATTCCGGTTTCCTCCTGCAGTCCATTAAAGAGTCTATCTCGCCTTACGAGCCGTAAATTAAAAGGCCACTCTAAAAACCCGGATATTGTATAAAGATGTAACACTTTTGATCAAAGAAGGTGTTTCATAAACAACTCGTTACATCGCATTAATTAGGGCCCATTCCTTTACCATTACAGCCTTATCTTGAAGAAGGAGAATTTTAAAAAGTAAAGACTGTCTGTGTTTTGAAGCTCCTACAAATATCAATATGCCATTAATTACCGCGTGTTCCTTTACCCTTACCACCTTCAATAATTTTAACGAAGGAGGATTAAAAAAAAACTATTGATGTGTTTTGAAACTCCACGAAACAACCCGTGAATAAAAATCGTTACATCCTTACTTGTTAAATCCAAATCGTTAAATCCAGTAAGTTCGAAAACGACGGAGGCTTTTAAATTCGACCAAAACGTTGTCTATGATGGAGCTGATGATTGCGTAATTAACAGGGCATATTCCTTTACCATTACAACCTTTAACTTTCTTTACGAAGGAGGATTTTAAAAAAACTCTTTGTGTTTTGAAACTCCTACAGCCCGTGAATGAAAAGTGTTACATCTTATTGGACTCGGAGTTTGAAAGCGATAGATCCTTTTAAATTCGCCCAAATATGCCTATGATAGAGCTGATGATGGAGCCCGTTGGTGTAGTGGTTCGGGTCTCTCTACCGTAGTTGATATCAGACTATAAACCCAAAACTTTAATTTTTAATTTTTTGATGGCGTATCCGGGTGGCGTATTTGACGCTCTGTTCTGGATTCAATATTTTGACATTGATCATGCACCAAGGCTGATGTAAGACGATGTGCATGATGAATACAAATAACATTTCGAAGGTCATGTTCATGGAATTCAATCCCGACGATCTTTGACAAATACACGAGTAGATTCTGACTACACGGTATTAAAATTCACTATACATCATAAGCCACATCTCAAATTCTCATGGAGAGAAAATTTTCATGTCTTCGAGTTTCGAACACGAACCAGGAGATTAAAATGTGCAGATCAAAGAGTGATGTTTTTTTTGTTATTCATATTTCATTGGATGCCCCTGGCAATGATACTCAAGGCGAGAAAAATTTTTAATGGGCTAACTAGGATGTGCAGCAACCTATAGTTGCCAGAAAAGATTAACTTCTGCTCTCCCCTCGTCTCCATTCATAGTAGCTTTCGGGCAATGATGGAAACGATGTCCGCGCAGTTCTTTTTTGTAAAAAAACGCCTTTTTACAGAAATCACTCTCAGCGCCCTGATGTGCATAGCAATTGAGTTCCTGAATTTTTGAAAGTTCATTCTTACCCTGAAACAAAACCACTGACAAAAGTGACTTACAGTCACTTGACATAGTAACAAATCGCTTTTGTTGCCATGTAAATTTTAGGTGTACATGTACTCCTGTTTAATATTGAATTTGGTAGAACACTGCCTTCCAATGTGGCTGGTTTTCGCTTAGAAAAACCAGCCAGTTAATACTTTATAAACCACAAGAGCACTCTTGGTGTTGTAGCTCATCAGAATCAGCTGCCTATGGCTATCGACAACTATCATGACCCATGTGCCTTTTTTGAGATGTAATAAATTTCGGCCGGTATCAATGGGCGAAGATCCATTACGGCAACTTGAGAGACGAACAGAAATAATCCGGTACATGTTGGTGGTGGTCATAAAAATCAACCTCATCCCGACGTCATCAAAAACAAGTTGGCCACACTCCGAGCTTTTCACTTTCAACGTGTAGGTCCTTTTTTTGTTGTAATTAAACATCTTCAGACTTTGTTCAATGGTCATTTTTTTAAGCGGGTGGGTTAATACAATAAATATATCCCTGGTTAAGGGATTGATGGTGGAAGCCATATGCCACTTACGCACATGTACTTTCATTTGATTGGCTGGAGCGGAATAAATCTTTCTACTCTTCTTGCAACGTGAATGACGTAACTTGCCTGCCATGATGTAATAGTCGAGTACATAAACATCCAGTATATTCCTATGTCTACGTTTTTTTCTTACGAATGCTGCCAGCATTTGACCACTGTACATATTTTCTTCACCTTCATAAACCCAGATATAATCATCAGGTTTATCAATGTTTGAAAGGCTTAAAAACTGAGCGAATACTGTCCCGCTGAGTGTCAATATATTCCAATAATCATGCTTCCAAAAATAGCATGTGATCATCTGACCGAATACCCGTATTTTTCCAGTGTCGCCCTCTACCGTGAAAAGTTTCCTAATAGTGTATTTGATAGACATGTCCTTCGGAACTAATTCAGAAGTGTAACTCACGAAAACAACTTTGAGATGATTAGAAAAAGAAAAGATTAATTCTTCTGTTGTATCTGAATAGTGTATTTCTATGCTGTCAAAATCCGTGGTTCCCTTTATACGCGGTAACTTTTCCTGCCGCTCTAACTCACCATTTTTTCCACTGTTTTGCTGAAAAAGAACAGCCAACACGCTAAAATGGTGATGCAGCCGATTTGAAAATTCTGCATGGCAATCAGGTCAGAGGGGCCATGTCGGTTTAGAGGAATTGGAGGAATCAGAGGAAGCGGGGTGGAAAATCACCGTAAGATAAAAAAAATGCGAGCGAGAGTCTGCTGTTTTTCGACTCGTTTAGAACGGTTTGGACTCCACGCACAGCTACATCCTCCAGACATTGCTCGTCTCAGAGAAGACGGGTACAAAATGAAATTGCATCAGTTGAAAATGTACTCGTACGTCACCATTCTCAAGCGCTGGTTGCGGTGCGAAGGTTGAGAGATGGCATTCGGAACTTCCGAAGGCAACTGCTCGGCAATTTCCGTAGATACTCGCATTTCCCCCGGACACAATTCCATGGCAGCCATCTTGAACGCGCAACGATCGCTGCCCGTTTGTGAGAATTCAGATGCGGTCGCCTCATCACACCTGCGCATGAACTAAATAGGTCGCATAAAAACGTTGCGTTATTGATCAATATTGGCAGATTGGGTGAGATACCGGTACGTTTAAATATAATATGCCTCAACGTATCGAGCAAGTACGGTTGAATATCTTAACGGGCCAAAATTCGGCGAAAATAGTCCCACGGCGGTCACGTGGGTTTGATGATAAACAACATGGCTGCCTTGGACTTGTGTCCGAGGTGAAATGCGCCGCCCAGTGACAGATAGCAGTTCGCCTCAGGTCGTTCCGAATGGAGAGATGGCTGAGGCAAACACTATTATTGACGTCGGTGTCTGCAGAACATCACATTAGATTGTATAAGGTATTTTTTACTGGAATCTGTTTAATTTCAATGATGGTTTAATCAGCGGTATATGTACAATACAACACAACCGTATACCATACCATACAATATATACCATCTCTGAAATTAATATCTGTGTGTCTACACATAGGCTTTGTTTGTCATGTAGGCATTGATTTTCTGCCGCGTTTCAGTCCGGGAAAAGTTCCTCAAAAGACACTATCCGATTTCGGACTCGCACTGCTTCCGGTGTCAGACTCAGAGTCTAAATTTGTAAACTGTCAGGGTTTCAAAATTTGGTCGTCAAAAACTTTAATTCAAAATCGGGTCATACGAAATGAACTTCTTTTAAAGGACTTTAATTTTCTGGACTAAACAATTGTGGAATTCTGCATGAACCTTTATAATATCAACTGTAACTGATTTCTCATCCTCCCATAGCAGGGCTTTGGTCTCGCACACTCGCATGTGAGTGGATGAAGATGAGCGAGGTAAAAACCACTGCTGTGGGAGGATGCTGATTTCTCACCTTCAGGGCCATTAACCGTCTGCCAAGTTTCATTGGAACGTCTTGTTTACATAATTCCCTTGAAGAATACTCTCGCTGCAGAAAGCACGCGCCACTGCCAAGGTCATAAATAAAAGCTGATGACCTTTGAAACAAGCACAAACTTGAACAGTATAATATGGATCGCACATACGTTTCCGATGTGTATAAGGTTTTGTGGAACGTTGTAATGTGTGGGTTCACATATGTCGCGACATACTGCATTTTACCGGCGACTTTTGGATAGTTGAACTCGCATGGCAGCATATCGAGCCCTCTTTCCATGGGAAATCGGCAGTGTGCCATATTCGATGGCAGATTGCATCCGGAGTCTTCCGATATGAAAATCCTACTGGTCGGCCTCCTCAATACACCTCACGGAAGTACGTGTATGGCCTGGCCCGGTTCTCTGCAAATAGGTGATTCCCGATGGACAACAATAAGCCGTAAAGAACAGGAAACTAGTTCCTACCGAGCATGCGCGGCCTACTTCTGGACTGGCCGCTTATGCCGCTAGCACCAGCTGCCTCATCGCTTTCCAGCTGGCTAGAATATAGTGCGCGTACATTTAACACAGCAAATCTCGAATAAAAGTCAATAAAATCGAATCATATGAAACAACATAAATTTATCAAACGTGGAAATGTAAGATTTGAGACGAATAAATGCTGTAAATGATCAGAATAAGTAGCTTGTTCGCGGAACTTTACAGGCATGGGATGCGATTAGGCTCTCACTTTCTCACACTTTTAACTAATCAGAGGGCGTCCTTTGTTCACGTGCTTCAGTTGACCAATCAGATAATTAGGTTGACGAAAAACGTTTCGTGTACGTGCCCAAGAAATACTTCAATTCCATTTGGCATATACGGGAACTACGATCCTCCGCCGAGAAAGAAGGGACCTGGTGGCAGTGGCACTAGGTCGGAAGAATGGAGACAGGTGGCGCTGTGAGCAGTTTGAAAGAACAGGTGCCAAGAAAAGAGAAAACGTACAAGAACCACAGGTCGTTCGATTTTAATCTTGACGAGATGCAAGATCCATATCCGACATTCACAACACAACAAATTAGAAATGTTCTTTGACAAGATAAACTTGATATACAAATCCCATATTATTATTAGCGACATTATAGGGTGTGTTATTTTCGAAGATCCGGAGTTTTCTAAAATGAAGGAATTTCCCGTCTTGAAACCATCTGTATGATGATCCAGGATGGGTTATAGTGCTGAACTGAACAATGGCTGGTTGTCATAAAAGGTAGAAAATGCATTTACTTTAAGTTTTGTGGTACATTTACATTGGACCTCACTGGGCAAAAACATTGCTATCCTTTATAAATACCAGCCAGTAGCACTAACGATGAAATCTTGTTGCCCAGGGCCCGGTTGTACGAAACTCACGACAGCGCTATCTTGGTGTTAGCGCTAACTTGATGTTAAATGACGTAAAAGAACAATGGAGTTTTACGTCATCTAACATGAAGATAGCGCTAACACCAAGATAGCGCTGTCGTGAGTTTCGTGCAACCGGGCCCTGATGAATAAAAAAATATAGAAAATTATGTACCACGCCTATCATCTTCCAATCATCGTTCTTTGCAGCTAGTAACAATAGGGAGTTTAAGAAATCAAACGATAAACGTTAACTTTACGACAACGTTATTTTTGTACCGAAAATGCAATATATAATCTGGTGAATTCGCAGTATGAACAATAACGTTGTCGTAAAGTTTACGTTTATCGTTTGATTTCTAAAACTCTCTATTGTGATAGAGCAAACGCAGGTGTGGCACGTTGGACATGTCGATATCAATTTGGTAAATATGACTTGTAAAATAGAAACTGGATCGTTCTTCTTGCTTTCAATCAAGCGATGGACACAATATCACGTCATGCTATACTTGGCAAGCAAAATAACTCGTGCATTGTACATGTATAGCATCTGATGGTATTGTATATATAACAAGATATTTTAGATTATCAAAATTTCGATAATTTGAGAATTTCCAATTTTTCGCAAAATTTAGGTATCGGTAGACCTAAAAATGTAGAAGCATGAAATTTTTCAAACAGTGTATCAACATGTTGATATTTTAAAAAGTATGCAATATTTCTGCCCATTTAATGCAAAAATCTCCAAAATTTTGTAAAATCATATTCTGATGTTAGGTTTATCTAAGCTTTATCTAATGGCGTTAAAATTTCCCGAAAAGCAAGAAAATTTCAAATTTTCAAAATTTTGATAATTTCAAATATATCTCAGCAACCACTCGACATTTTGATGAAACAAAGTCCAAAATTCTTAGAAAGTTCTAGCCTATCAAAACTGCAACACAAATTACCCAAAAAATTACACAATAACTTTTGTGGTAATTTGTGGTACCAACCATCTCCCGAAATATATTACGTCACAGAAATGAAGTCCAATAAGGTGCATAACGCATTTCTCCCTCTGCGCTCACTCTCGATCAGTATCAGTATTAAAATGACTTCTCTCATCTATTTATAATAAGAAAACACAATAAGTAGAAACCGCACATTTCAATAACAACGAAAAACATGGTAAATCAATGTTTTCATACCGTATGTTTGATCCATTCATCCAGTTTGATCTATTGATTATGGTGCGTTGGCATAAGTAAGAAGAAGACATTTACACCCATACCGAAAAGTAAACGAATAGTAGCTAGGGCCTTTTAGCCCTATCATTCAAAGTGCATACTATTGGGCTGTGGCAAAAATAGATATTTTTGGTTGTACATGTACTCATTTGTTTAGTTTGTTTCTGCTTTTGTTTGTTTGGATACTTCTTTTACTGAAAAACCGAGTAAGAACAAATCATAAAGTAAATGTAAACAAGTATCACATATCATAGGAACCCCCGAGAAGGGCCACATCAAAGGGTACATGTACTATAACTCTCACTTAAATGCCCATTAGTCAAAGTTCAGAAGTTCTGCTTCTCAACCTGTTAGAAATATCAAACGTATTGCCGTGTGTGTGTTCGGACTAATTCATAAGCGATATCATTTTCGCTGAGATGGATGTTGTTTATTGTAACCAGCCAAAGTTAATTTATATATTAGGAGTTAAGGCGAAGTGCTCATGCCAATCAAGGTGTCTGAGTAGAGAATTAAACGCCGCCATCTTGAATCTACTCACAACGGGGATTTATTGTCCATTGAAAGCATAATTATTTGCCATGTGGCTTTGGTGTCTTCGAATAGCATTTACAATATGGTCAACTGTAAATGTAGGCTTAGCTAGGGATGTAATCAGCTAAAATACGAAATTTCTAATTTTGAAATTGTGAATTCAGTGGGCCACGATATTATTCTTGGAGTCATTTTTAACTGCCTTGACAAATTCCCTTTAATCGAAATCCAGTGCGAAATGTTTTTAGTTACATTTCCGTTAATGGGTATCTGAAGTTTACACAAAGTGATTTTTTTCTACAAATGGCAATTTTTTCGAGTAATGTTTTTTTCCTTGCCTTTTGATCATGATCGACTTGACAAATACATTTTTTCTCTGTTGCCGACTTTGTTACCTTTTTTTAGCTTATGAAACTGCTGGAAATGAGTCAACACGTTGCTTACCTTGACTTACATTTACTGAAACCATGGGAACGCCGTTTCTATTTGCAGATTTTTAAAAGAGAACAAGTATATTGCGAGTCGTTCTCGACTACATTATCATCTTGGCCATGAAAAAAATCGCACTCTTTTATTTTGCCAAAGTTTAAAAAATTATTTTGGCAAACTTTCTTGCTGAAAGCCATAGACGTTATTTTATAAGTTTGTCGTTTTTAAGAAGCAGTGTAGATCTTATGTAGAAGCACACGTGTGTAAAATAATTAAGCGTGTTATTGGGACCATAACCTTTTTAACAAAGATGGTGCCCTAGTAGTTCTCCCACATGAGATAGTGGCCATTCATTGTCCAAGCATGAGCCCATGGTCCGCTTGACCACCTTGGCGTGCTAGGGGCCATTGATTTGTAATGCCATATGGCGAGAACTCTAAAGCACGATCAATATTATTGCACAATATGGGGCCCAAAATAGGGACATGTGCTTCTGGTTTGATGGGTGGAACAAAGATTGGCAATGATATCACCCATTTTGGCCCTCATATTGTGCAATAATATTGAACGTGTATGGGCGGCTTTAGACCGCCATATTTGTTGGAAAGGTCTATAACCCACTGTCTCAATAAGTGTCACTAGTGGTTAAAACTGAAGAAACGAAAGTGATATCTGGGCCCTTATCAATTTCCCACACAAAAGGCCACCATTCTTTAGGACCCCAGTGCTGCCCCTATCCAGCTATTATCCCCATTAGGTTTCTTTCACTAAAGATGCGCGCGAAGACACAGCGCGGTAAGCCCAACCCTCGTCGACCACCTCATTGAAAAGGACAACTATGATTGGCTCTCCCTGAACTAACAATACCATACTCGCCCTGCCTACGGTGACAATGGCCATGAATGACCAGCTCGATTGTTC
>NMRB01001066.1:188363-198999 GCA_002633025.1 Notospermus geniculatus | reverse complement strand
TGTCCCACTGGCGAATTTTGGCCTGCGACAAAGGACGAATGAAAAAATCGTAGCTTTTCGTAACTGTTCTTAGACTGTCGTCTATGTTCGCAGTGATTCGCTGGCTCGCAGAAAAATTTTCAAAATGTTCAAAATTTGCCTGCGACAAAATTTCATTCGAAGTCAGTCGAAGTTATCTCGTATATAGTCGCACCCATGTCGTACATAGTCGTACAGGATCGTAGGTCTTGAAGAGTAACCTCGACTATCTACGACAGTCTGCGACTAGCTACGAGTAATGTGCGAAGAAACTACGAGCATCTACGACCACCCACGACTATCTTCGTCTAGGCCTGCGAGTGTTTGACGAATCAGCGACCAGTTGACAATTCGCGGAAAACTACGTATAATGCTAAATATCGCAGCTTGTCGAGGGTATATCGCAGCCTTCAGATTCGCCCCTTGTCGTGGGCAAAAGTCGCCAGTGGGACACTACCATTATAACGCATTATGAGACAGTATGAGAGTGTGACCGTCAGATACATTCACCCTCCTGCACTGAATGGTTGCTTTTTGAGGATAACTTGAAGACGTCACGATGTTATTTCTCCTTTTTCCTCAGCAGATGTTGATGGCACTTCAAAAAGATCGCACCAAAATGTTTTGCAATCCTGCGAGGATTTTGCAAAGGAGATTATCAAGTCTGATTTTTTGGAAAAAAACGAGATAGCAAGAGAAAGCATCCAAATTTCGGTGGCATTTACTGAAAACTGTCTTTAAATAGCTTGAGAATTTCCGGAACCAGTGGTAAAAAATGTTGCATTGACATTAAATGTGATTATACACCAGCGATAAAGCTGAGTTGATGAACGGTCTAAATAATAGTGAACACCATTAATGACCATGACATGTGTACGCATTTCATGATAATATATTTCCTGCTGCGGTTTGTCATTACTTTTTTCCGGTGACGCCATAGCAGAATTATTAAAAAAACGGGTCATGTTTCACTTACATGTAAAATGTTAGAATCTCATCCAACAAATGTCGAAACTTTGCGTCCACGGGGTAAAATTCATTGATATCGAATGAATTAATAATTCATCACCAATCGACACTTTGAGAAGAAAACTTGTTAAGCACGTATCCTTCTTTGAGAATCGTTATCTGACAGTTTGTCCGATATCGAAAATATATAATGGACAGCATCAGATTGAAGCAAAACTCTTTTAATCAACTGTGCGTTGGATGATCAATGCATGCACTTGTCAGTGAGAATCTAAACAGGCTGCCTTGGTTTTTTAAAGTACATAATGGGGCATGTGAAATAGAAATCGGGTCTCTAAGGTGAAAGACATTGCTTTCTACCAGATCCGAACCCACGGACCCTCGCATGAGGCATCAATCGCCAGCACTAAGGGGCAACACGCCTTAACCACTAGGCCAAATCCCCATCTTCAAAAAAGATGGTTCAATGGCCTATGTTAAACGAGGCGTCCATAAATACCTAATGGGGCGATATAATAAAAGGGGTCGTCCTCCAGAAATTTCGCAAATTTTCGACCCCAAACCGGGGTCTTCTTAGGGGCTGGCACTTTCAAGTCGAGCTACCAGAAGTGTAAATACATAATGGGGCGAAGTATCGAACAAAATGCTTGTCCATCAGGTGGCTAATATACATATCATTGGCTACTTGGCTAATGAGCAAAATAGCTCCGAAGACAGGATTTTGGTGATTAATATACTAGGCCTAATAAAGTACCTTCGTGCTACAACACTGGAGAACATTGAAAAAAAATTAAGTACATATTATGTTGGTAATTATGTTAGCCAGTGAAATTGGTTCTTATCTGTAAAATTTGAAAAACGCTCCCATGCTTAGTGCTCTGTTTGGCGATGTAAAGCCCCCGTACGTTTTTCCCCACCCAGCGACTTGCGTGGATTTTAGAGACAGTACGGGTCCATTACGATTTTTATTTTCATTTCTACGGTTTTCATTCCCCGGGGATCAGGGGCAATTTTTCTCGCCGTATGGGCCCCGGAGTGGATATGTGGCGGGGGATTTACAAAGGTTATGTAGGCTTCTATTTTTTGGTAACTTTAATTTGAGTAGTCGATTCATAACAAAGTAAACTACACTTTCGTATGGGTAATTGAGTAGCTCATATATTCACCTCGCTAAAATGTTCGTGACCCTATTAATTACATCGTTCACTTTATTAAGTAATACAATTTCTTTACATGTATGAGAGCTAAAACTGATTTTTTTAAAATCAATTTTTTCGTGACTCTATGGCGTGCCCGTTGATTAGCAATTACGACAAGCAAAAAGTCGCTGCCAACCATGCGACGCCGTGTTTACTTTATAAACCAAAACATGGCGTTCAGTGAATGAAGTTATTGGGTGGAAACGTGATCAATTTCATTAACAGATTTTCGTGATATTTTCACCACTGGGTGCCATTTGACGTGATTCGATCTTCTGCAAATAGTGTTGATTCAATTGATTACGGATCAAATCCATTTCTTCAAATCATAATTGCACGTTTTTCGCCAATAGAAAGACAACATGGTACACGCTACAATACTGTTGATTCTCCATTAAGTGGTGGCGATGGTCATCATGGCCTACCATGTGTCTGTACTACCTCATACTTCGTCCGCATCGTGGGNGAGCGTTTGGAGGGCGAAGTTCCAAATTAACAGCCTTGCCGATAAATGTGAAAAAATACACGTTATTACAGAACTGGTCGGATGAACAGCCCCCCCCCCCAAAAATAGAATGCATGTACTAAAAAAATGCAGTCATAACTGATTGCCAATTCTGGACGAACCAGGCATCACCCTTTTCTCATCAGTGCCTTTGACCTTTTATCGGTCCACCTTACGGCATCCCCCTTATTCTACTTCCACTACTTTTTCCATACTGTTTTTCCATGAGAAAATATAAGGTTTTTCGTGTCAATCTCGGCTGCCAAAATCCTGTTCAATCAGCAGGTAAGGCTTGCCAATTTCACTAGATCCATTAAACTTTTTTCCAATTTTAGAAGATAATTGACAGCTTAAGCGTCCAATCCCCTGACAAGCACTCTTTTCTGACCAACCAATAAAACGGCCTCTAAAGGGACTCGAGGGACAGCCTTGCTGTTAAGCCATTGTAGTGCACCAACATCATCGAGGGTGGCGCCCAAACTGAAAAACGGAGAATTTGGGCCAAAGTGTTGACAGATAGTGGATAGTACTTGGAGTGCATTTGGCAGTTGATCCTCTTACCATCTATTTTTAGAACAGGCATATCAAAATGCCTATTGAGGACTGCCTCTAGTGACCCTTTCAAGTATTGTTACACTGAAGTAGTTCTCAAACCGTCCTGTCCCGTCCTAAAAAAATCGTATAACAGGGGGAAGGTGATGTTGGCCAAATAATGCTTCGACGTTCTGGAGCACTCTTCCCGTCCGAGCCCGTCCATGAAGTTCGTCAAAAGACTGTAAAAAGTTGTCACTACGCCACCCCGTTCGGACAAGTTGAGCCCGTTCGGCAACGTTTTCAAGAACGTACTGAGAATAGCTCAGTGTGATGGGGCATTAACAAAGGAATCCTTTGTACTGCATGCGTTTCAATCTCAATCTCTTGATGCTTGCAACTTGAAGGATTAGCGACTCAAAGGTTCATTTCAGATATAGGATGATGTTTGCCAAATGTTTTGACCTGTAATTACGTAGTATTTTTCACAGCATTAGTCAATATTATAATCTTTAAAGTGCAGATGATGCTGGGGTTGTTGTACGTAATATCTGAAAAGTCGATCGTAACATCCCCTGAGAGCTGCGACAAGAGTCGAATATCCGATAAACCCAGGGTATTTCCTGGTTAGATTGGAGAAATGGGACCTGCACTTGATTGTGAAGCGCGTTCAAGTAGGCGAGATTTATATCGAGCAGGGTGCACAATAGTGTAGTAAGCATCATGTTTCGTAGGGCATTCTCCTCAAAATCTCTGCGGAGGTTTTTGCAGCGGGTCACTGGATCCCTTCGAAAGTGAGGTGACTGACCCCCTTGAATTCTTGTCTCGTTGACAACAGCATCAGTTGTTGCATTCGAGTTGGACGACGTCGGATGTCAGTGTACATGTAGTTTAGGATCTGCCCAATATTGACTGTCATACAACAGATGCAACTACTCCGTAGTATGGCATGCTTTGACTCCGAGTGGCAGCCATTTCGAATCCAGCCATTTGGATATAATCATCCTTGACTCGAGGCCGTCGCATGGGAGAGTAAGCCATGGTGCCTTGTACCTTGCCTTTGCAAGGGCAAGTGAAAACCCCATGCAAGTGGGGAACACGAGCAGCTTGAGTCGGCCTCTTCAATACCAGGGCCAAATAATGCTTTTTGTCTTTGGTCCTGATGGCAAAATCCAATTCCGACGGACGATGTTGGAAATACTACGGCATACAACTACGTTACATGTATACATGTACAGTATCTCTAGTAAGGAACCACTGAAGATGATTGTGTGGTACTCACAACCATGACTGCTATTGCTGTCATTGAACAATGGCTTGATGTTTCTGTTTGTGTTTTCAAGTCACATCAACAAGCCTTTTTCAGTCTGTCAGTTTTTCGCAATCAAAGTTTCTGTTGTCACTTTTACAACCGCCTCCTGCGATTTTTATCACACACGAGACGTTCTCCGATTAGCAGGCAACGATATTGTCTTTTTTCTAAATGAACCTCTGGTGTAATACATCCATCTCAATCAAAGTGTCAGTTGGCATGCCTCGTTGCCTTGAGGCAGTGTAGTGAATGGCGATTTTATCACGTTGGGAAGTGGTAAGAAATTGAATTAAGGAATGATCAATGGATTTATTGTCGATGGCGGATGACCCAAACCTCTATACAGCATGTAATGAAGGCTAATAGAAACTACCACCCAAAATCGCTGTTGTAGGTCACAAAAGTCTGGCATTGCCGGGGTCCAGCTTCTCCGGGCCCGTTGGTGATGGACGGCATTTTTGCTGACCACTCAGCAGGTTGTTAATATCGGGGTCTTTGAATGAAAATCCTGCCACTGGTCTCCGAGGTTGAAGTCAAGAAATGTTGAGCATGGTTAGTCGTGGATCGTCTTCGATAATCGAAGGGCGATCTGCTCACCACTGTGTTACATCGCACGTCACCCTTCGAGTAATAGACCGGTTCACGGCGTGTCCGCTGCCTCTCTGAAGAGGAGGCCAATCAAAACCGGTGTTGTAAAATTTCCTCGTGGTACAAATAGTGATAGCCGAACACCCGATATAAAGTGCAATCTGATTGGTCGACCGGTAAAGTTGGTATCGTGCCAAGATACGCCACGGACCGGTCTATTACTTGAAGGGTGATGTGCGATGTAATGCAGTGGTCAGCGGATTGCCCTTCGATTATCGAAGATGGTCGTGGATGGGTGACCGGCGCATTCGACCAAGCACGTTCTTTGCTCGTAGTTTCAGCCAGAACAAAATATTCGATCTGTCCTGGTTCCCGACTGGTGCAAATCATTAAGTATCACTCCACAGCATGCTCTCGGAAGCAAATGATTGCACAGCGATGAGGACTGTGGTATCCTTTGTGTACGAGCTGATTACCATCAAATGAGGAATATTCTCGATGAATCAGCTGGTCATCGCGCAGTCCTCAAAAACGCCCTGCTGCACCGACTTGACTAACATCTTTCGCCAATTACAACCAGGAAAAAACTTCAGGTCTGCCACCGACGGCAATTTATCGCTGGTCCCTAATTGCTCTTATGTTAAACAGAGCACGTAGCGCTGTCTGAACGGTCACCTTACCATAATGAATAGTACCTTATGCCACATTTGGTTGATCGCTGGTTTCCGTAATGTTCAAGAGTTTGGTTGAATCGAGATGGAATGGATGTCGAATGTTCCTCGGACAGAAGGAGTATTGCGGGTGTCGTCTGGTTCATTTCACCTGCTCTATAAACATAACACCTGAGCACATCTTATTTTTGCTGATTAATACATTGTACATTGCGTCTGCGTCACACTTTTTTCTGGTCGTCGGCCCACACATGGCTTGATCATGCTGTACTTGTTTTTTCTTTCAACACAGCGAAGGTGGTGTTGCGTTCTCATTTTTAGCTCACCTGAGCTCTTACGGTGATGCAGCGTCCGTCGTCACCCGTTAGCCGGCCACGTTTGTAACCGCTAGGGTATTGAACTGAAACTTTGTGCATAACCCTAGGTCATACGGCGTGCCTGTGGCACACCCCTGGTAACGTAGCAGATTTTTCCTTGCATGACATTGGTATCTGCCCGTCCCATCAGTAGTGTACCACGAAGCCATCACTATAAACCACAAAAAAGGAACAAGGTTAAGGTGTTAAACCCAGTAACATCCAAAGTTGGTTCCTGTTGATGTAAACCCTTAATTACGACAATGAGAAACGCGAGATAGTCACAAAATTGCATGTACGGTCATTTCGTTAGTTTCGTCTACTATCAGAAGCGGCACAGGAGTATCATGTCATGTCCAGGCTACAGCCGCAGATTAATTGGAAAGTTAGGAACTCACGCCATTGCCAGTGTCCACCCGTAATTGAAATGTCATGCGTGTGGTGAGCTTCCACATCTTTCCACGAGGCATCCTTATAAATGCTTGCCTCAAAGACTTGTTACTGTATCATAGGCTACGGTCACCCGTCAAGTACTGACCGGGTTCAACGTTGCTTAACTTCTAGCTCAGAGGCCATCGCGCCAACCACTTTAGGCCATGAAGGAAATTCTCCTTGGCTGGCGGGTTAGGCCATGCCATATCAGGGGCGAATCAAGGATTTTTTCGAGGGCTTGGTTCAGAAGGTAGAGGCCACTTGACTCGCACGCCCCGAAGGCGTGCGCTTCAGTGGCGCCCTTGGCGCCGATTTTGCGGGGGAGGGTCCCCCTAGGAAAATTTTGAAAAGTAGAATTTCTGAGATGCGATATCCCCGTTTGAGAAAGTCCGATGCCACGCCTCTTAGACATTTTGAAACAATGCAAGCGTACACAAATGCAGTATGTTGTCCCAAGCAGGGGTATAGAGTTTCATCGAATCATCAATGCTAGCAATGATTGTATCACCATGATTACATCAGCGACACGGGCGAGCGCTCCGCTACAAGCGAGATGTTTGATATCTTTGATGTTTAGTGATAAAAAATGTTGTCTTTGGTCGCCGAAGGGGGTTCGAACCTTCAGAACCCCCCCCCTCTGTATCCGCCCCTGCCGCCCTTGGTTATTAAGGACCTCTCTTTTAGGAAGCAGGGTGGCAGGTTTCAAAGATTACCGAAGACTTCACCACTAATGCAGCTATCAAGTTTAGCCCGGACCACCCCCCCTCAGGCATCGTCGTTCACTCGACGCCAAAATTCGTCGAGTCC
Source organism: Notospermus geniculatus (assembly GCA_002633025.1). Classification (NCBI taxonomy): domain Eukaryota; kingdom Metazoa; phylum Nemertea; class Pilidiophora; order Heteronemertea; family Lineidae; genus Notospermus; species Notospermus geniculatus. The sequence continues at coordinate 191,611 of NMRB01001066.1, read as the reverse complement.
CCAGTATTAAGATTTTATCTTTTGGTCGAATCCCCAACTAGCAATATTTTTGCGGCAGTCGTATTTGCGCCGAGTACCTTCACACACGAATACTTGCGCGCGCGAGTGCCCGACCAAACAGGAACAATGACTTTGTCGAATCGCCGTCGATAGACTGACGATCGATAACTTCCGGCGGCAGGAGATGAACACGTGATCACTCCACAACAAAAATGGCGGACGGAGGATCACATTCGGAACTTCCGAAGGCAACTGCTCGGCAATTTCCGTGACAACTCGCGCTGCCCAGTGGACAGATGAGCAGTTCGCCTCAGGTCGTTCCGAATGGGAGGTTCAGTGAGAAGGTATGGAGTGCGATGAGAGTAAAAAAGTCTGCGTAGGCCTCCACTTATTTAAGGAGCGTGCATGACCAAGAAGGATTGACGATCCATCTTCTTCATTCTGGCGGGTCAGATCTGCATAAATTAGTGACCAGGCATGCAATGAAGGGGCAACTGAGGCCACAATGTCTAACATATAAAATGCAAAAAATCATATTTTTCTAACTTTGGTAGGCCTACGGCAGGCAATGTCGAGTTTGGAGCGAGTCCCGGCCACCTGTGCCACACACTTTTAGGGAACAACTAGTGCCCCACGCATACTATTTTGCCCTGAAGTGAATCCCCACCTGATACATTTTATAGTACTGGCGTATCCATGTCGAGTCCCCCACTTCCAAAATACTGCAGACTGGCGAGTTAGTGTCGAGTGCCTGAGGAGGGGGGGTCCGGGATTAACTTGATAGCTGCATAAGAGAAGACTAGAGACTCTGTAAGTCAGTTGAGGGATCGATGTGAAGGTTTGAGAGTGTCTCAAAGACCTGTATTGAAGCATGCACCTTTGTTAAGGGCTATCTCTGAAAGAAAGCAGAGTTGTTCGTCTTAAGAATTCCTATTGAAGTTTAAAGACACTTCAGTCATGTCAGTTGACCAAAGTACCCTCATGAATGGTTTGTCTAGGACCATCTACGACAGGAAGCAGGGTGGGTCGTTTCAAAATTTCCTGACAAAGTTTAAAGATGCTTGCGAAGTTCTGATGAAGCTTTGTCTCGACGACTTGTAGTAAACATGCATTTCTGATTAAGGGCCATTTCTGACAGACAGCAGGTTAGTATTGTATTGTATTTCATTTTTCCGTCAGGGCCGACGCAAAAGCATTATTGGCCCTGGTAAGTACGGAGGAGGCCATCACAAACTACTCATGTTCCTCACTTGGATGGGGTATTTTACTTGCCCTTGCAAAGACACAAGGTACATGGCACCACGGCTTACTGTCTCATACGACGGACGTGAAGACCCGGGAATGAAATCCCACATGGCCCATGTTGGATTCGAACCCGGGACCTGCCGCTTGCTAAGCGGACATGATAACCACTAGGCTATCAGGCTCCGCAGGGTAGTTCGTTTCAAGAAATCATATCAATGTTGAAAGACTCTTAAGTCGCCCAAAGTACCCTCATAAATGGGTTAATACATTAGTTGTGTACACACCAATCCATCATCTCATGACACGTCTGATTCGCGATGGGACGACCTCTTAACGATAAAACACGTTCCAATCATTCCTATGCGAATTCTATCCGTATCACCGATCGTGTCCGAGTTTGACAAATTCATCCCCACGATTTCGATATCTTTCCCTCGCAGACTCAAGGAACAAATTATCTTGTCCCATTTAAACGATGTATTTGACCATTAAACGGTAGTGGCCGTAATAATGATCGGTCGAATGGCCACCTGACGTCAAGTGCAATGAATTCACCAATTTATTTCTTGCTATCGACGTTTGTAACGATCAGTGTAATTGGCCAGTGTGATTTTTGTCATGATAGATGAGATTGGTCAGTAGTTCTTCATTAGTAGTTGAATGTCGTCTAAAGAGTGTAGGGCTGACTGCAGTTGGTAATAGTAGTGTCCCCCACTGGCGAATTTTGGCCTGCGACGAACGAAAAAATCGTGGCTCCTTGTAACAGTTCTTAGACTATCATCTATGTTCGCAGTGATTTTCGGGCTCGCAGAAGAATTTCATTAAGTTCAAAATTTGCGCACAACAAAATTTTAGTCGAAGTCAGTCGAAGTTGTATCGTATATAGTCGCATTCACGTCGTACATGGTCGTAGCAATTCGTACAGGATCGTAGGTCTTGGTTATGGACGAATAACCTAGGCCATCTACGACGGTCTGCGACTAGCTACGATGTGCGAAGAAACTACGGGCATCTACGAGTATCTAAGACCACCCACGACTAACTTCGTCTAAGACCACCCACGACTAACTTCGTCTAGGCCTGCGAGTGTTCGACCAATCAACGACCAGTTGACAACTCGCGTTGGCGGTAGGCTTCCACAAGGTACGACAAGGTACGAATAGCTGCGAATGCATGGTCGACAGTGTTCAACAAGGTGTGAATACCTACGGATTGGGGACGCCAACGTGCAATTGGCTACGAAGCTTGCGACCAATCAATGATTGTGTACGTTCGAATTTCGCCTATACGAATGCTAAATATCGAAGTGCGTCGAGGGAATATCGCAGACCGTCTTCAGATTCGCCCCTTGTCGTGGGCAAAAGTCGCCAGTGGGACCCTACTATTAGGCTTTGTTCAACAGTATGCAGGTATTTTTCATGCTCATGACTATCGTTCGTTCTGTCAATTGTTAGGAAGTATTTCAACTCAAGTCCAGAGGGACCCATAAAAACACACAACTGTCGTAGAGTAAGTCGTCAAGATTACAGCTATTATTTGGATTCTCAGTCTGCCATTGTTATTTTCTCCTCGTCGTCACCGCAATCTTTTACATCGAAATGGAAAGGTGTACTATCACATTGTGATGACAAATCTGAATGTTACTTAAGGGATGCATTAGCGTGATTAAGCTCGTGGGTTCAGTACTGTAATGGTATTGATAGGGAAAATGATAATCATGATCCATATGATGGTCTGTCCCGATAGAACACGGGAAATATTCATTGGACAGGGACGAATGATGCCCGGAATAAAATTTACTTCGCCGACAGACTCAGCGATACAGGCAGGTGCCTTGTTGCTGGGGATGGTCTTTGGTGGTAGGCTTGGTCAAAACGGAGCAGTACTCTAGGATTATCATGTTCCATAGTGTTGTGAAGGGTTACAGTTAGGGATGGCAAGAAACTGTTCGTTTCAACCTCCCCTCGCCTCTCCACCACGTCTCCCCCCTCGCCTCGCCCCCC